>MU227966.1:3107454-3127159 GCA_018584345.1 Thuja plicata | reverse complement strand
TTCTTGCATGATGCTGCAAATTTCTTCTTTGTTGGAGTCTTGTAGTGAAACCTCTGAAAATATATCACTTTGTGTAATGGTCTCACTACAAACACTCATGTCTGCATCATAATTGTTATCTTGCTGGTTGCACATATCTTTTTCATCTTCTTGCTGTTCATAAAGCTTTATATCAATATCATAGTCAGCAATATCTTCACCAGCGGTAGATTTTTCATCATCACTAAACATATATTCATCTTCATCACTTTGAATATCATTAAATTCAGATTCACTTTTAGACTCATCATCAACATCTTCAACAATCTCAGACTCAAAATTAGTAAATTCATCATCACTTATTGCTATTTGGTTTAGCAATTCCAATTTTAATTGGTCAATTCTTATTTGAGCTTGTCTATCGGCCTCTTCTTTTTTCATTTGCTTTCGGATAGCCAATAGTTTCTTAATAAGTTCCTCCTCAAGATCCTCTGTATCCTAATCTGAATATGACATAGATTCTTCAACATAGGAAATAGAATAAGAAACACTATTGTCCTCTGTGTTACCATATTGTTCAATAAAACATTCTTTCATTTCAGCCATAGATCCTATTGAATCATGAGGTAAATCCTTAAACCACTCTCTAGCATTATCGACTAGAGATATTGCAAATAAATTCATTAGTACATCCTCATGTGTTATGTCATGATCATCAATCAAATCAGCAAACTTTTCTAAATGATCCTCAGTTGATTGTTCTCCAAAACCAGTAAATCTTGGCAAATACTCCTTAACCTTTGATGGGATATGATTCGGGTATCCAGGGATACCCACAAAACTAATTGCCCCATACAAATTACCACCCCTCCAATTAGAAGGTTGTGACATCTCAGCAGTTATGAAATATTACAAACTGCCTATCTTCTTATTACATATCTCATTCAAATTTTGCAAAAATGCAAGTAAAACTTGAGACATATAAACCTCTTTTACACCTTATTCCTTTTTGCTTTAGTGCTGTAATCACTTGATAAGGAAAACTATTAAAACTTGTGAAAATACCTAGATGTATTTGAGCTGTTGCAAAACATGTGTGCTTTGAAAACACCTTTAAATCAATCTCAAAACATGTAAAACATCCGTTGTCACTATCGTTGCAAGCTTACCCTCTTTCTAATCTTTCTTTCACATGCACACTGGTGTAAATCAGAGCTCAGAGTCGCCACTCACTATTAGTGAGATTCTTTTGATACTATCTTGGAGAAACTTGCAACTTTCAGACACTTTCTAGCAACAAATGGACAGACTTGACTTACTTTGTAAAACTTGAGGAATATGTCTTTTTGTAGAATATGACTCTATGACTGTCCCTCTTAACCAAACTCTAGGAAGATCCTTAGATATGATCTATGATCTCAATGATCCCCAGCAGAGTCACCATTTTGTTAGGCAACTCGGATGGGCCAAACTCTTTCTCTGGTACTTATAAAAACTTGTTTGCAACCAGATTCCGGGGAAACTTTAAAAATGATCTTTTAAATAACTATCCCTAGCAAAGTCGCCATTTTGTTAGGTGACTCGGATGGGCCAAACTCTTTCTCTGGTACTTATAAAAACTTGTCTGCAACCAGATTCCGGGGGAACTTTAAAAATGATCTTTTAAATAACTATCCCCAGCAGAGTTGCCATTTTGTTAGGGATTTTTCTTGTATGAATCACAGTGCTTGAAATAAATACTTGAACACCATACCTTCTAATACTGATTCAGAGACAAGAAAAGCCTAATTGCTAAGGACTGGATAAGGTCCTTCTTCATTTTTCAGCTCCACATATACTAAGGCAGGTTTTACCTTTTATGATTTTTGTTTACATAGCATGTTATAGTGTGGACACTGATTTGCTATGAATCTTTGTTAAACCAACTTATAAATCACCTTGCAAATGACCAAGCATAATCAGATGCAAGATTTAACTGTACAAACCATGATTGTAAATATAACAAGAATCAGTGATATAAGGATTTTCATCCTTCTTCCTTTTATTGTAGGAGGGATAACCTAATGATTCACTCTCCAAGGAATCACCAAAGTGGACACTGTTCTGCTGACATAGGTCCTTACTGAGTTCAGTTTGTTTGTTCTTAGTAACAAGAGTATTTTAATTAAAATGATTTTTGATATTGGATGAGAAACAGACTGCAAACTATACTTTAGACCAGTGCCTATCCCTTGGGCAAAGAGTCAATGAAAACATGAATCAACAGAGATAAACTAACAGAGATACTGAAGAGTGCCTTACAAACTACATGCGGCTGAGATAGAGTGCCTTACAAACTATCCTCTCATATACATACATCTGCATCAAATCCTTATCACAATGCTTTGCTCTCTGAAATCATCTATGAAACTTAGTCCTCTCCTTGAAAGGAACTCATAAATAATTAGACAAACTACCTTGTAGCTGGTGTATTTCAAATGCCTTACAGGTGAAACACACTAGAGCACAAACAGAATGCAAAGAGACAAGATAATATGAAAGAGGGAGAACCACACTGTATTTTATTATTGTATTCCGCTTCAACACATCCAAACAATAAGCTTTCATGAATATACAAAGACACAGAAGTATAAATTACAATAAAATTTCCACAAGACCAACAGGGACCTGCTCTGGGCATCTGTAGGAAAAACCAGAACAGAGCAAAGGAGAGGAACCCTTACAACTGAGAAAAGAAAGAAAGATATAGAAGAGAAGAAATCCTAAAAATCTGTCTAGCAAACACCTGTCCTTCTCTCAAATCTGATCTTTACTTGTCATTACAAATCTTCAAAATATCTGATATATTCTATTAATAACTGAGTCCATCTGTCTGAAAATATCTGCTTTTATCCCTTTGCAAATCTCCTTCATTCTCCCACTGAAAAAGTCCATCCAATCTGATTCCATTTGCAAAATATCTCTGAAATCCAGTCATATCTCTCTTTGAAAATCTGACTTCAAAAATCCTCTGGAAAGCTCTTTCAAATCTGACTTATGCAATTAAAATATTATGCATTTTATCTCATTTTCTTTTGTACAAATCTGATTTTATTCTCTGATAAATATCTCCCCATAAACTCATCTATCAAGTCTCAAAAAAAAAAAAAAATATTTGTTCCAGTTATGCAAATTTAACCTTTATTTCTCATTCAAAATCTGATCTTTTAATCTGTAAAAATCTGATTTCCAGTGCCTTTAAAAAACCTCCGGGAATAATCATATGGATATTTGCAATAAAACTATTAAATTCCCTGTTAAAATTATCTTTGTGCACATTTAAAAATCCTTGAAAACCTCAGTTTTATGCATACATTGCCCAGAAATCACCAGAAATTGACAAGTGGCATACTCATATTGGTTGTCACAAACTATTCTTAACTCATTTTTTAACCTTAATTGCATCTGGCGACCATGCGACAACCTCGAAATCAAAGTCGCGAGCAATTTTAACCTTATCTGTCATTCCTGGGTGACCTGGCGACCAGCATCCGGTGGCTTGTCCTCATCTCGTGACTTTGCGACCAGCATCCATCTCCATGTCGCGACAGCTTCTATTTCCTTCTGGCTACTTTGCGACTAACCGCTAGCGGTTAGTCGCCAAGTCTTGGTGGTCAACTTCGATGTCAGGTGACTACATGACTAACCGCTAGTGGTGAGTTGCCAACTCTCAGCAATCTGGTGGTTAACTACAGTTTCACTCCCGACTGGGCGACTGGGGCTTTCGGCGACTGGGTGAACATGCACATCTCGCGACTTTGCGACCAACAGCAAGTGCTCACTTTCGTCAAAATTTCATCTCCTTCATTTTTGGGCACAGAAACTGAGGTGATCAGATAAGGGCGCACGTGTGGATAGCCTCCTCTTCAATTTCAAACTCATATGTTCTTGTTTTTCCTTATATGCATTTCGAAATTCACTTGAGGCATGAATGTGGGATAATGGGTTTTCAAGTTTCAAAGGCATTTTCAAAATTGGGCTCAAAACACTGTGTACAGTCCATTCCTCCATTCCTCTAGCCCTTAAAAGCTTGCCCAGAGCCTCTGGGATCTCTTACTTACCAATGAAGAATGCATTTTAGCATATAAAGGTCAAAAAATGCCACTGCCCAGACAATGTGGGATAATCCATTCTCGGATTTCATGGGCAATTTTAGAGAGTTCTGCACACAGACATCTGTATCTCGCGAACCAGGAAGAATTTGGAAAATCGCTCTGGTGGGAAGCTAGAGAATTAGATTTGCGACAACATATCCTAAAATGAGCTCGATCCAACAATTGGATAAAAAGTTATGCCCCCCGCAATATGACTGTATTTTTTATTTCTGCAAATCCGTGTTTATGAAATTTTTACTTAATCTTCCCCTTTTTGCAGTGTTCTAATTTAATGTTGCAAATGTTTCAAATATCCTCCATGTGTTGGGTAGCATCTCTCCTCTATTAAATTTTTTGAAGACTTCTAAAGTTTTTAAAACTCCCAAGAAGATATGCACAAACATCCCTTTTGTTCTTTACATTTGCCTTGTTTCTGACTCCATGTTTCAATACACAGCCCTCTAATGCCATTGAATTTGTAATGCAATAATGCAACCTCCTCTTTGAAATAATTCCTTTCCCTCTTCAAATGCTACATAGGAACTCCCTTTGAATTTTTTTGCAATGTGCACTCTCTGAAAATGATTAATTTGCAAACTTGATTCCATTTTGCACTGCAAACTAAATATAATGCCTTTGAAACTGAATTCATAGGGTCATCAGTAAGATCTTTCAGGAACTCTACCTCTGGATCGTGATTGAATGTCACATGTGGAACATGACCCATCAGTTGTCTTCCTTTGAAAAGAAACCACTGAACTGATACGAATCTGCAAAGATAGCACCTTTACACTTTCTGAACCAAAACATAATAAATATGCAGAAATCGGGTTCGGAATTGACAAAGAAAAGTGATCTACCGAATTGGTCAAGGTTTGGAAATCTGCAGATGAGTTCATTCCTAGGTCTATAATGCAAATCCATATTCAATTATGTCTGACCTCAAACGGGGTGCAAATGGGGAAAGGACAAAGTATGCCATTTAATTCTGGATTTAACATTTTCAGTGAAACTTTAATAAATTGGAAACGGAAAGGCTCTGGAAAAGTGGACAAATGGATTGGTAGGAGTCTATAAATCTTTAGGTAGGTACAATCCTATGTTTTCAATATGAGGGAGAAGCCAATTATCCAAAGTGTTCAATCGGGTATATATTTTCAAAAGCTCAAAGTAGGTCACTTACCAATTCTGCACTTAAATACACAGGAAATCAGAATTATTCACCACTGGAATAGTTCCTGAAAACTTGTCATCTGATTTCATAAAGATCTGCATACTGGAAAATATGGATTGTGTGACCACTGGAACATAGTACAAAAGGAATTTTCTCATTTGGGGCAACTGGTCAAAAGTTGTAACATGTCAAACTAGGCTATTCAGATTTCTAGGCATGACAAATATGCAGACAGTTCTGAGCAACCAAGTTTGGGAAGTATGAAAACTTATCAAACGGATTTGGAATGACCTGAGATTTAAAACATAAGCTATCTGATATGCATGGAACACATTCCCAAGGTGATGGCTTATGAAACTCAACAGGGTCTAAGATACTCAGAAGCAAAGTAGACTCCGGACAACAAATTGACAATTAGCAAAGATGCAGAATTAGGTGACCCCTTCAAAATGACTACTCCCTAAACATGTCAGAATTGGAAATCAGGAGCTGGGACCCACTTCATATGTCAAATGGAAGGCATTAAAGCCTCCTCCAAATTTGTACCTTATGAAAATCATCTGGGCACCCTTTTCAATCACTCCAACTGAGCCTTACACAAATTTTTCAAGGGTACTCACTTTGCTCAACTGAAAAATCAATATGGTAACTCCAAATTTGTTCCAAATTTAGGAGTACCAAAAATTTCTAAGCTCCATTGGTCCCCTTGGATACCATAAACTATTTGAAAAGGTGTTCTACCTGTTGATTAATTTACAAAGTCATTGAAAGCATATTCTGCCTGTGGTAGAAGGAGATCCCAAATTTTTTCATATTGTTTTGCGAGGCATCTAAGGATATTTCCTAGGGATCTATTAACCACCTTTGTATAACCATCTATTTGTGGATGGTAGGCAGAACTGAATTGCAATTTTGTGTCCAACTTCTTATGCAATGTTCTCCAAAAATGACCCTGGAATTTTGCATCACTATCTGAGATAATAGACTGAGGTAAACCATGAATTATGGAAATTTACTTCAAGAATAATTGGGAAATATGTGATGCATCATAAGTTCTCTTGCATGGAATAAAGTGTGCAATTTTACTAAAGCGATCAACCACTACAAAAATTTTGTCAAATCCCTATTTAGTCCTTGGTAACCCCATGACAAAATCTATTGAAATTGCTTCCCATGGTTTTATGGGTGTTGGTAATGGTTGGTAAAGTCCTTGGTTGGTTGAAAAACCCTTGGCTTGTTGGAAAATGACACATGTTTGAACAAAATTGTTGGAATAATGGAAGGGTGTGTATTGAGAGGGGAGAGGTGAATCAGTACCCTTAAAACTTTTATTAATTAACCTTAGTAATATTTTCTTGCATTATCGACCATATTGATTTTCTACCTTATGTATGTAATATCATAACATAAATGTAAGTGCATGTAAACAATCATAGAAACATTCATGAAACATAGTTACACATGACACAAGAATTAGTAACGTAGAAAACCCCTGTTAGAAGGTAAAAACTATGTTGGGGATGAAACCCACAAAGCTTCACTATCTGCAGAATGGAAGGTGTCAGTTAAGGCTACAAGTTGTGATCACTTGTGATGATCTTACCCTGTTAGGAGTAACATGTTAGACTTGTTAAGTCTACCCTATTAAGAGATTTTAACAACACAATATATGTGTGTACTTGGTTAAGAGATTTACAATCAAACTGTTAAGTCCACATTCTTGAAGGATTTCTTCTATTTGTTACAATTTTTGGAGAGTAGACAAAAATACTTATGACCTGATAACTTGCAATCTTGAATTTCTCAATACAGATCCTTTAAGTTCACAAAATAATGTATCACCTAATTGTGATTAATAATACCTTTGTTATGCTCGGTAGCCTTGAATCTAGTTCTTCATAGATAAACTATTCCTTTTGTGTCCTTTTGCGTGAAACTCTATGTCTGATCAATAGATGTCTTCTCCAGCTATAATAATCATGTTCTTGATTGAATATACATCTATATACATAAAGGTTTTGACCTAATTAGGTTTCACGCTTTACAAGAAAAAATCTATGATCAAAGGCTTACAACTTAACCTTGATCTCCTACTTTGCATGTATTCAACCATTTAAACTGGTTAAATCCATTACTTATGCTTTACTTGATCCTCAAGGAACTATTTTATGGATAATCATAAAGCTATTTTTAAGACTTAAGTGCTTTAGTTGATGTGTAGTTTGAGATCTTCTTTTCTCAGGAATAAAACTATCTCTCGGTAGACTAGTGCTCGGGTTACTCTGTAGACTGTGCTCTCAGTTTACTCTTTGAGCTATCTATCGGTGATATTTCTATCAGTGTTCACTAATTTTGATGATAACTGTGCTAAGACATTTTTGGTGACCTCTGCGCTTGACTATTTCGGTAACCTCTATGCTTGACTGAATGCTGTCACTCGGTGATCATGTAACCGACAGTCCAAAAACTATTTCCTTGTATACTAATGACAACTTATGATCCTTTAAGGATTATCAATCTCCCCCTTTCACATTAGTATCAAAAACTGATATGTGCAAACTGATATATTCAGTATATACACCAAGTATTTACCTTGTTAATGACTCCCCTTATGTGCATGCCTCGGTACAACATATTTACATGTTTCCTCCTTTGTGAGGTATATACATTTTCACCCTTTTTAATGTATACATATATTTTCCCCCTTTTTTGAAAATAATGATAAAGGTGTAGTACTTACATCTTGTCAAATATGTGGGCATGGGATTTTTGAATGTCTGCCATCAACTTCTACCATTTCTCCTTGAGGTGCTCGAGGGTCATGTGTTCCAAAGTGATTCTGGTGTGCATGTCATAGATACTCTCAGTGACTAACATCTCTGGGGTGGAAATTAAAGTCTTTGCCAAAGTCATGTGTTTCAACAACAATGTGAGATTTGGTAGTAACGTCGCTTGGAGCTCGGCTACCTCATCTCTAATTTTGCTTTCAGCCTTTTTTTTATCTCAAGTCTCAACCATTTTGATTCTACAATATTATCATAATGCAATTGGAATTCATTTTCCTCGGTTGTGAGACTTTGTGCACTAGCTTTAAGATATTCATCTATTTTAGTTATCTTTTCACTATGCTCGGTAGTGAAATGCTCTAGTGTGCACAAATTTTGAACTAAGTTAACTACTTCTGATATTATTGGTTCCAATGTAGTTAATAGCTCAGAAATATTTACCTTGTTTTCTGCCACTTCTTGGCTAATATTCTTTGTGAGCTTGTAGTGACACTTCTCTTCTACATGTTCCTCAATGACCTTGTCAGCTACATTTTGTGATGTTATGGCCTTGGTCAGAACTACTAGTTGATCAAGGATGGGTGCATTTTGATCAATCTCTATGTCAGGAACTATCTGTAATAGGATTTCCTTTGTAGTATCTAGGACTTTTGAATTTTTGTGCTCCTTATTGAGATTGTCCTGTATTGCCTTCATTTTTCTTAGTTCTCCATACTTGGTCAATGACTCAGGATCCAGTGTCCTTGGATCACAGTCGAGTATATATATTATTTCATCAAGTGTGGATGATGATTTACTCTTCTTCTTCTTCTTCAAAATTGTACTGGAAGTAGGGGAATGAAGGATTATAACAAGATCCTTCTCTGTCTTTGTTGACTTTGCTGATTTCCTGGGAGGTGTAGTGCCTTTGGTATGTTTCTTAGTATGAACCTTTTGGTTGGTTGTATATGTCTCTACATCAACCTTATCTTTATTTGTAGCCTTGTCTACCTCTTAAGTTTCCTTGGTAGGGGTATCTCTTGGTTTATCCTCTCCACTTGCATCTTCCTTGTCCTCATTTGTATGTTTTTTCTCCCCATGTTCATTACCTTTCTCCATTGGTATGTTTGCATCAGGCTCAAGTATTTTCTCCTTTGCTTCAGATATTATATTGATAGCTTGTATCAATAAAGGCATGTTACCTGGTACAGTTTCCTGTGCAACATCAGTGGTGTCCTTTTCCTTTGTTTGCTCAGTGACAATACTTACATCTTCATCATTCTTGGGATCATCATCAAAATCAATATCAGTTATATCTTTTATAGTGGTGTCTGTTTTTTCTCCTAATGTTTGCAATATCCAAGGTATACCATCCATGGCCTTAATTGCCTCTATTTTCAAATCAATCAGATTGACATCATCGGTGTCATTAATGAAGATATTCTCAGGTCTCGGTGTGGCCTCCTTCTCCCTGAGGTGAGAAATTTTAGTTATATCTTGTTCCTACTCGGGTCGATTGAATATTTCATTTAAAATCTCATTGCTTTCTTTGTCAATGTCTTCTAATCTGCCTTGTAGTACTTTGTGGGCTCTCATCTTTGGAGAAAATTTATTTGCATGCTGCTTCATTGTTGAATCAATTTCTTCAACTGTGGAATTGGGCATGAAAGTAACTAGGGATCTTTCCCTCTTTTTTTTCTCTGTGTGCAAGGCATATGTCCATCTTGCTGATATTTTGTCATTGAGATCTTGTGGAATATTCTTGTTGAATTATATAGGTATATACATGTATGCAATCATTACCTTAATTATGGTTTCCTCTACTTGTCCTTATCCTTGGTAGACACTGTAGTCCATTGTCTAATCTTATGATGTGATCATGTTGCCTGTATTAATGATTGAATCTACAATTTTATCAATTGTCTTTGGTATTTTGGCCTTCTCTGCTTGCAGTCTTTGTTCTCTTTTTTCTTCTACAGTATCATCCTTATCTTCTTTTCCTCTTGTGTATTTCCTCCATTTCCTTGGTGCTTGTTTCTTGGTGGAGGATTTTATTTTCATATAATTTTTCACCATTCCTTTATTCAAGGGTGGTGAGTCTACCTGTTTTGTAGTATTTCTCCTGGTTCTTGATGCATCCATCACTTCAGTAGTTCTTATTTTCTTGGCTGGTGGTGCATCTGATTTAGTAGACTTGGATTCACTTAACTCTTTACCTTCACTGATGGGTGACTTTCCCTCGGTGACATCTTTTTCCAACTCTTCATCATGTACCGAAAGTTTCTTTTGAAGATTATTTATTATTTTTGTCTTCTTTCAGTCTATTTTCTTCACTACTAAGCCAATCTTGATTCTAGACTTGGCTTCCTCATATGTGCCAAATCTTCTCAATGATTTGTCCACTGGTTTATTTAGTAAGGATTCAATAGCCTTTTCATCTTGATCAATGTTGATCTCATAGTCCAATAGTGATAACCATGTTGTTCTTGGTACAACAAATTTTATAAGTGTTGTATCGGTGTCCACTATGAAACATATGTCATATTTGTATTGTTCAACCAATTGTGTAGGGATTCTCATTCTCTTATGTATTCTATCCTTGAAATTGGTCAAGTATGCATCCATTATAGATGTGAAGTTATCCCCTAGTGACTTAATGAATTCACTAATCTATGCAGTTATTGGTTAGGTTGTGTCCCAAGTGATATTACCGACAGAAGGGAAGAAATTATGAAAATAGAAGAATGTGCACATAAGGAGGGAACCAAACATACAGGTATTAGATATAGCTGATCTAATTGTCCTCATGTTTTCTTCCAATTACTTTAGTAGCAGCTCTGATAAGTTTAGTTGAAGTCCCTTCTTCACAATCTTATAAGCAGTGTCAATTTCTCCACATGTTATGTTGTTCATTCTGCTAGCTTGGAATATTTTGTATCCAAGTACACATGCACCAAAATTTATTTCAGGGTCAGTGATTGTATTTAGTTTCAACCCTCTATCATCCCATTAGGCTCATGTTAACTTTTCAATCTCAGGGTGTGAAGGATGCTTTAGGGATTTTTCCTTTTCGGTTATTGGATAACCTATTATAGCGTGAATCACATCCTTTGTGATCGGTTTTGGTTCATCCAACCAAATTTTTCTATTATAAAACCAGCTAAGTAAAATGCATATCCATTCAGTCTTGAACTCTTTCAGGAACAATAGGGCATTTGTTAACCCTTTCACCTCATGTGCTTGTGTTTGTCTTTCAGATTTCCATCCTTACATAGCTCCTGGTAAGCTTCTTCAATCTCAAGATCTCTGATCTTCGTAACCTTGCAGTGGATGTATGCACGGATAGCTTCAACTAGAAAAACCCTAGGGAGGATACTTGAAAATGCTCACTTGTCATTGGGTTGAGCAGCAACCTCAGAGAAAAACTTATAGTTAGGCTCCTCATAGATTATGTTCTTAATCAGGTTGATCTTCTTGTCCTTTGTGTTCTTGATCTTTGAGACTCGCGAGGTAGTTTCCATTGTTCATGAAATATTTAGGGCTTCTTGTAAATAAAATATTAGCTCGGTGAGTCTAGATACTCACTTGATCTTTGATGTGGATGGTTAAAATCTATCAGAGTAGCCTTTGAATATATTGTGAATCATTCTGCAATCTTGTCTCTCTTAGTCACTTTTCTTTGCTCTGATGTTTTCACTTTATCGCTTGGTGAATGGATGAGCTCTTTGTTGCCCTATTTATAGAAAATAACCTCAGTGGTGCATTGAATTCTTAATCTACCACTTGGTTGATGAAACAAAGATTCTCAGGTATTATACCAAAGTCTTCATCCTCAGTTAGTATACAACATTCGGGGTAAGTGACAACTTAGCTATACTTTTCACATATTCACCGATAGTGCTCAGTTTATATTGACAACTTGGTTTTTTTCATACGTACACCAACAATGCTCGGTATGTATTAACCAATGAGACTAGATTCACAAAATCATAATAAGTAATACCATAGTGCATCTCTATTCATGCTAATTTGGCATATTATCAATGAATATTGGAACTGATATAAACTATAGTTTTGTATAGTGTAGTACTATACTTACTTGTATTACTTAGGTGTGGGTGGTGGAATCACCTAATCCATTAGATGAGGTGTCACCAACTGTATTACTTGGTCCATCATTATCATTGTTTTAATCTCTCCTCCACATTTTATTTCTCATTCGCTCGATGTCTTCAATAGTGTTTCCATTTGCAAAAGTGTTTGACTCTATCACTTGGTCTCTACAGTCCTTTCTCAAGTGCCCAACCTTATGACAGTGTAAGCATGCTATTCTGGGGTTAATCCAGTTCCTTGATCTTCGTATCCATTTCCTCGTGTATTTTGCACTTATGTGTCCATATCTACCACATGTTGTTCAATTTACCCATGTGTAGTAATCCTAAACATATGAGTTACTGACTCTTCTCAATTTATAAGAATTTTATTTCTCTTTAGGTTTCCATACTTTCTTTTTCTTTTTCCTACATTCATGATATGTGTGGCCATGCATTCTGCAAGTATGACAGTATTTTTCCATGTAGGATTCCTTATTTTGTTGGTTCACCTTAGATCTGCATTCATGTGCTTTGTGTCTATGCTTGTTACAATTATAACAATCACCTATGAATGTAGAAGTATATTTAGGAATATCTTTAGCTTTTCTCTTACAAACATTTGATGTGTGGCCTAGTTTTCCATAGTGATTGCATGACTACTTCTTTTCTCTTGGATTTGTGAAGACATTCCTTTGATCATATTTTTTTGATGATTCTCCATGCTTGGTATACCCTAAACCGGTATTGTTGTTGAGCCTTCTTTGTCCATTCAGAAATTCATCCATTCTTTTTGTACTTTCTTTAGCTTTCTTGATCATATCATTATGTTGTTGTTGAATCCTCACTTCATGCTTTAGTTTCTCATTTTCTTCTCTTAGTTCACCAATAACTTCCAATTTTCCATTAAGTTCCATGTTCACTTGGTTGGCCTCATGACTCATAATAACTATTTGATTGGTGATTTCAATGTGATGTTCAGTAAGTCTTTGTATCTTAGTTTCTTTCTCTAGTAGCTTTTCAGTGATCTTTCTCTTGTCATCAATAGCTAAAGTTCTTTCTTGTTCAGTTTGTCTAGCATTATTCATAACATCAATCATTCTTACCATTTGTGTCTCTTGACTGATCTGAAGTACCTTTACTTGTTAAGTCAGATGTTGATTGATTGATTTCAAACTTGTAATGCTTCCTTCAGATGTGTTAGATGTATTACCAGATGCAGATCATGATGAATCAAATAAATCATGTATCTCCTCTTCATGATAGCCAGTTTCATTGAAGCGACATGCCATGAATTTTCTCTCAGCCAATAACTCTTTATTCTTGTTTCTTTCTTCTTTGTATTTCTCAAAGGAAATCTCTGTCTCCAACTTCTGATTCTCAATATTTTATCAGGCTTATACCTTTCCATTGTATGATCTTTTCTCTCAAGTGATTAAACTTTTCCAAATAAGAGATCTATCTCTGATATCATCCTTAAAATTTTTATTAATTAACCTTGGTAATATTTTCTTGCATTACCGACCATATTTATTTTCTACCTTATACATATAATATCATAACATAAATGTGAGTGCATGTAAACAATCATAGAAACATTCATGAAACTTAGTTACACATGACACAAGAATTGATAATGTAGAAAACCCTTGTTAGAAGGTAAAAACTATGGTGGGGATGAAACCCACAAAGCTTCACTATCTGCAGAATGGAAGGCGTCGATTAAGGCTAAAAGTTGTGATCAATTCTAATGATCTTACCCTGTTAGGAGTAACATGTTAGACTTGTTAAGTCTAATCTATTAAGATATTTTAACAACACAATGTATGTGTGTACTCGGTTAAGAGATTTACAATAAGACTATTAAGTCCACCTTATTGAAGAATTTCTTCTATTTGCTACAATTGTTAGAGAGTAAAAAAAATACTTATGACCTGATAACTTGCAATATTGAATTGATCAATACAGATCCTTTAAGTTCACAAAATAATGTATCACCTAATTGTGATGAATAATACCTCTATTCTTCTTGGTAGCCTTGAATCTAGTTCTTCATAACCAAATTCTTCCTTTTGTGTCCTTCTGCATGAAACTCTTTGTCTGATCAATAGATATCTTCTCCAGCTACAATCATCATGTTCCTTATTGATTATACATCTATATATACAAAGGTTTTGACCTAATTAGGTTTCACGCTTTCCAAGAAAAATCTATGATCAAAGGTTTACAAGTTGACCTTGATCTCCTATTTTGCATGTATTCAACTAGTTAAACTGATTAAATCCATTACTTATGCTTTACTTGATTCTCAAGAAATGGTTTTATAGCTAAGCATAAATCTATTTTTAAGACTTAAGTTCTTTAGCTGATGTTTAGTTTGAGATCCTCTTTTCTCAAGAATAAAACTATCTCTTGGTAGACTCATGCTTGGGTTAATCTATAGATTGTTCTCTCATTTTACTCTTTGAACTATCTGTCAGTGATAGTGCTATCGGTGTTCACTGATTTCTGTGATCACTGTGCTAAGACATTTTTGGTGACCTTTGTGCTTGACTGTTTCGGTGACCTCTACACTTGACATAATGCTGATACTCGGTGATCATGTAACCGACGGTCCAAAAAATATTTACTTGTATACTAATGACAACTTATGATCCTTTAAGGATTATCAAAACTTTCTAATATCATTCTACATCTTGGGTCAATGATAATGTCTTCTGACTGCCTCTAATGTTTTGTCTAGACCAAAGTGACCACTCAATCCTCCATAATGATTTTTCTTGGATAATGTTGTCCCTCATGGAACATGTGGGAATGTATAATTGGTTTCCTTTAAAGAGTAGGCCATCTTGTATCAAAAATTCTAAAACATCAGTGTGGTATTTGTCCACAAGTTTGGTACATACTTCACAGACCTCACCAAAATCTGGATCATCAATATAGAGATCTTTCAGAGAAGCTATCCCAATGATTTTGACTTGTATTTCTTGTACTAAGACAATTATCCCACTCACTGCATCACCCACTTTACTGGCTACACCCTTCTTATGTTTGATTGAAAATGAGTAATCTTGGAGATGTTCCATCCACTTAATGTGTTTGACACTTAACTTGTCTTGGGTATTCAAATAGCTTAGTGCATAATTTTTTGTGAAAACAAAAAATTCTTTGGGTAAGAGGTAATGCCTCCCTTTCTTAAGGGACTTCACCATAAAATATGATTCTAAGTCATAAGTGGAGTATCTCTTCTTGGCATCATTGAGTTTTTCTGAAAAGAATGCTACTGGTTTTCCATCTTGGCTTAAGACTACCCCTATAGCCAAGTTACTTACATCAGTATCAACTATGAATAACAAATGGAAATTAGGGATTGTGAGTATAGGGTACTGTTCCACTCTTGATTTCAAGTATTCAAATGCATTTTTATCCTCCTTAGTCCAAACAAATTTTATTTTGTTTCCACCTTTAATTGTATCAAGCATAGGTGCGCATACATGACTAAAACTCTTAATGAATTTTGTGTAAAAAGTAGCTAAACCATGAAATCTTCTTACATCACCTTGATTCTTAGGGGGTGGCTAGTTGACAATGGCATCCACTTTTGAGGGATCCATCTTGAGTATCCCTTGAGAGATTACAAATCCCAAAAAGGTGAGCTCCTTCTGTAAAAATACACACTTGTATAAATTCATGAGAATTTTGTGTTCATGAAACCTTTTGATCACCATTTCCAAATGCTTGAGATGTTCCTCTAAATTGCCATTGAAGATTAAAATGTCATCAAGATAAACAACAAGGAATTTTCCATTATAATCATAAAAAATGCATTTATTAACCTCATAAAGGTGGAGGGTGCATTACTTAAGCCAAATGGCATGACAAGCCATTCATTACGACCCTCTGTGGTCTTGAATGTTGTCTTCCATTCATCACCTGGTTTTATCCTTATTTGATGATAACCAGACTTTAAATCAATTTTTGGGAAATAAAAAGCACTTCCTAACTGGTCTAGCAAGTCCTCAATCCTTGGGATTGGGAATCTGTATTTGATGGTTATTTTATTAACTTCCCTATTGTTAGTACAGAGCCTCGATGTGTCATCTTTCTTGGGGGCTAGGACTGATGGGACTGCACAAGGGCTTAAGCTCTTTTTGATCAGGCCTTTTTTGTAGAAGTTCCTTTACTTGGTTAGAGATTTATGCATTATGAGTGGGAGTAATCTTGTAGGGGGCCTTTTGAGGTAAAGAAGCAACAAGTGCAAATTCAATTTGATTACTTGTATCTCTTATGGGTGGGAGGTTATGACATGTAACTGATTGAATGTTTGATAATGTTAAGTTGAAGATGATGCAAGACATTAAATCAGTTAATGGTTTGTATTGTCATTGATGTCAAATTAATATTATCTATACGATCATGTACATAATGTCAAAGAATTGAGAGAATCAATGGAACATAGATTATGCTTTTAGAAATGCATAAAAGTCAAGTATTCACTAAGTGACAGACAATACCGATGGAGTGCACACCATCGATAAAGGCAAAGAAAAAGTCACAGTGATACTCGACGATAAGAAGACGGTGTTGCCCAATGAGAAAAATCATAGTGATGCCCAAAGGATGGAGATCCCAAAGATAATTGGAGTTACACCGATGGAACTGGTAGTTGTCACTAATGACTAACTGAAGAATTGACCAACAGAACAAAGAGTTCAAAAAATGACAAAATATCTAGTTGGCAGAGCTTAAAGATAGACTTAACTGGTTGTTTTATTTTTTTTATTCGCCCAAAGTTAAGTAATTGATTTAAAGAAGATTTGTACAGTTGGCAAGAAGATAACTACGAGATAAATCAGGAGTTAAAGCTGTAAATCAGATTGGCTGGATTGTTTTTCATGCCAAAAATCAAGAATCAAGAATCAAGAATTAAGGAATATCATGTCTATATAAGAGACAAGAATAATTCATTTCCGTAATAAAAAGAAATCACATACACAAAAGGGGAGTGAATAGAAAGAGGATGCTGAAGACAAACTGATGAAGGATAACTTCATAAATTCCTAATCAATCAAGCTGAAGGAGAGCTAAGGAATTCTACAGACACCGAGGAACAGTGAAGCATAGAATCATAGAGAAGAAAGTGTGGAGCATAAAGAATTGAATTGATACATTGATCAGAGAGGTATTGTACTTAAATAGATCTGAAAATCTGAAATTCAAGTTGCATTAGAAATAGGTCATAATGTTTTAGTTTAACCATTAAAGCATCAAGTCTCTTAACAAAGCAGGACTTAACCATCTTCTATAATTGAGGTATATCCTAACAGATTGCCAAAAAGGTTGATTCATGAAAGTAGCATTGAAATTGCATAAATCCTATTGATATCCTAAGAAGAAGGTTGATTCAAGGATGGTAGCAAGATTTTCCTAAAGCCTATTGACAGTCTAAGAAGGATGGCTGATTCAAGGATGGTAGAAAAATACATACCAGATACTAAGTGACAGCCTCTATGTATAAAATCCACTAACAAGGTCGCACTTAACAGTGTGTTTGTAACCTTTAACAAGGTTGGCTCCTAATAGGGCTCACTTCATAAGAGTGAAAATTTGGGGTACCAGTCCCAGTGGTTTTTCCCTTAACAGGATTTCCATGTTAAAATCCATGTGTTATGTGTGTATGCTTTATTACTTTATTGTTTTACATTTCACATATGTATTTCTGGATTGATTGGTATACTCTACATATTTACTGAGTATCGATAAATAGTTTTACTGCTTATTGGTTATCAAGGAGAATAAGGACAGAGAAGGTAAACCGACAGAAAGTCAAATATTATAAGTATTTCATGGAATGCATCTTGTAGGGACTTAATAATCTGAGGTGTATAGATTGGTGGTTAAAGATTAAGGATAAAAATTTGAGGCCACTGATTCACCCCCCCCCCTCTCAGTTATTACTAACAATTGGTATCAGAGCTTGTGTGCTTAGAAGGAAGGTTTCAAGACCTAAGTAAAGATCACAAGATGAACAGACGAGAAGTGCCCAAGTTGAAGAAAGACAACTTTGTTTCATGGCAAAGCAGGATAAGACTCCACTTATTAGGTATTGGTAATGATGTTAATCAATACTTAGATACTAAATATGTGTTTCCTATAGGACCATTGACAGTAGGTCAATTAAGAGTAAATCATGAGCATAACTGCATGGTTATAGAGCTTTCTTCCTCACTCTGTGATGTTGAATTTGAAGATGTCAAGGATTGCACAACTGCAAAGAAAATGTGGGAAAAACTAAACCTTATACATGGAGGTGATACAAATGTTCTGAGAGCCAAGGCAGAAAACCTTAGAGGAAAGTTTGATGATCTCAGAATGAAAGAAGGAGAAAACATCACACAGTACAACACAAGAATAAAAGAAGTAGTCAATGTTATATGAGGTGTTGGAGGTACACTTGAAGAGGAGACAGTGGTAAGTAAAATCTTAAGAACCTTATTGCCTGTATATGCTATTAGAGTTTCTGCTATTCAAGATATGAGAGTAGTAGAAAACAATACAGTTACTCTTGATAGCCTAATTGGTAGACTGATTTCATTTGAGATGAATAACTTTGACAATAGTGTCTTACCAAGTTTAGATTCTGCATTTAAGTCTTCTATGAAAGTAAGCAAATCCAATCATAGATGCTCATCTAGAAGGGACAGTGAAAGTGAAAGTGAATAAGAAGATCTAGATGAAATAGAAGCACTTATGACTAGAATAATACAAAGAGGCAAAGGTAAATATAAAGGCAAGTTACCACTTGTATGCTTTAATTGTAAAGAGATTGGACACTTTTCTGCAAGATGTCCTAACAGAAGAAAAGATGACAGAAGTGATGACAGATCTTTTGAGAAGAAATCTGACAAAGGTGATAAAAAATATTACAGAGGCTACCGACATTTATAAATAAAGGATACCCAAGACTACAAGGATAAAGGAAAGAAGGCTAGCTACCTAGCTTCTTACAAAGATGAAGATACTGACACCGAGCCTGATGATGACATCAAGATTGTATTTGTAGTTGTAAAGGATGATTCAAATGAAGATGAAAGGTATGAAGAAAATCTACTCATATCTAAGGTTAGTAAGAATGATATCTCAATTATAGATAGTGGCTGCACTCACCATATGACCGGTGACAAAGAAAATTTTAACACTGTTGAATACTATAATGGTGGTATAGTAAGAACGAGAAATGATACACCTTGTCCAATTGAAGGTAAAGGAACAATAATGCTAAGTAACCTGATTAAATGTGAAAATTATTATTGGGTAAAAGGATTGAATTATAATCTATTGAGTGTTTCTCAACTGAATAATTTAGGTCACAGAGTAGCATTTGAAAACAAGAAGGCAAATATCTTCAATAAATCAGGAAAACTGATTGGTACCGGTGAACAGACTAAAGGTAACTTATTCTATCTGAATGATACTAATCCCACTTGCTTAATGACTAGAAATGAAGACATATGGTTGTGGCACAAAAGATTGTGTCATGTAAATTTTGACAACATGATGAAA
>MU227966.1:3083939-3096264 GCA_018584345.1 Thuja plicata | reverse complement strand
GATATCATGTTATGAGCTTTTAAAATGAACGGGACCCACCTCAGTCGGGTGATCACGAGAAGAAATGGCCAGTCAAAGGAATGTCTCCCGACCTTGCACTTTCTTCATGTCGCATGGTCGCTAGATTAGCTTGGTCAAACAGTTGAGGCTTTTCTTCAGTCGCGTGGTCTCGTGATTAATTGGCGGTTAAGACATAACATTCCCGACCATGCGACTAACAGTTTCATGCTAAGTGATTTCCTTCAGTCGGGATGTCGCCAGATCAGGGTGGTGAGTCAGATTCCCAGTATACATAAAGAGGACCAAAGAACAGATGACACTTGTCACAGAATTAGTAGTTGTCAGGTGATCGCTTGATGAAGGAGGAGGATCACGCGATAAGGAGACTAAGGTATGTTTGCCCTCAATCACGAAGTCTCCTGATATTTTAAGGGCATGAGGAAATGTAAAGCAATTAAATGATAGCCATGCGATCAAGGAATGAAGGGATCTGACGGTGGTCGTGTAGTCTCATGATAAAGGTGCCCTAGGTAAAAAGTGCTTCCGACTAAGCGATTAAGGTATGTCGCGAGGTCGCTGTAAACAGAAAAGGGCACGTTCTTCAAGTTAAAGGTAAAGACATAGGATCTCCTGACTAAGTGACCAAAGAGATCATGAAAATAAGGTAAACGGCTTGTCGTGTAGTCTGGAGAAGAATGCTGAGTTAAGGTTAACTCCCCGCGACTTAGATTTTCACATAGTCGCCTGATCGCTGGAAAGACTTGGGTTACCTGAGGTAAAGGAATTATGTGGTCGCCAAATCTGATGATCAGAACATGGTTAAGAGAAAATACTTGCGACAAAGAGACTTAATAAGGTCGCGAGGTCGCCAGATAAACAGGATCCATAAAGCGGCGCCAAGTGGAGGACATGACAGAGAAGATCACCAGGCGGCCAATCAGATAAAAGAATTTTTGATTACTATGAACAGAAGGTAGCTGAGATGTATGACAGAGGACAAATCACAGAGTGCCATGTCAGCTGTCTTAACCATTTGATGATTGTGCCAAAAATTCTCAGGATTTAAATTTGATTTTCTGTCACTACGGCTAGGTTTTTGAACGTTTCATGGCATATCAAATTGATGGCAGAACTGACGTTTCTAAACTTTGAGCCATGTACTCTGAACCTTATGGCTATAAAACAGGAGAGCTTGCAAACATGTTGCTGCACTGTTCATGGACTTGATGGATAGTTATTTCAAAAGGAAATGTAGGTGAGCTGGCGAGAACAGGTGCCAGGACTTTACAATAACTACACCAGCGGCCACCTACAAATCAGATTGCAGTCGCAAGGTCGGGAGAAGAACAAAAACATATCAGATTTCACCTTTTTGACTGGGTCACCTCGTCGTCTCTCTTCTCTCTCTCTTTTTCTCTATCTTACTTCTTTAGGGTTAGGGTTTTGAGACTATCCAAAGCTTGTTGCGTCCTTATGGATCCCAAGGTAGTCTCAGACCTATATATATGTAAAATTTTGTAGTAGTAAGGGTTCCTTCCCTCTGCCCAGAGCAGGTCCCTATTGGCTTTGTGGAAATTTTATTGTAAGTTATATTTCTGTATCTTTGTATATTTTGGAAAGCTTCTTGTCTGGATATGTTGAAGCAGAATACAGTAATAGAATACAGTGCGGTTTTCCCTCTTTCATATTATCTTGTCTCTTTGCATTCTGTTTGTGCTCTAGTGTGTTTTATCTGTAAGGCATTTGAAATACACCAGCTATAAGGTAGTTTGTCTAATTGTTTATGAGTTCCTTTCAAGTAGAGGACTAAGTTTCATAGATGATTTCAGAGAGCAAAACATTGTGATAAGGATTTGATGCAGATGTATGTATATGAGAGGATAGTTTGTAAGGCACTCTATCTTAGCCACATGTAGTTTGTAAGGCACTCTACAGTATCTCTATTATTTTATCTCTGTGGATTCATGTTTTCATTGACTCTTTGCCCAAGGGATAGGCACTGGTCTGAGGTATAGTTTGCAGTATGTTCCTCATCCAATATCAAAATCAATTTACAAACTCTGTTACTAAGAACACATAAACTAAACTTGTTTAAGGACCTCTGTCAGCAGGACATAGTCCATGTTATTGATTCCTTGAAGAGAGAATCATTTAGGTTGTCCCTCCTATCAAGAAAAGGAAGAAGGATTGAAATCCTTGTATCATTGGTTTTKCTATATTAAGGATCATGGTTTATATGGTTATATCTTGTATTTGATTATGCTTGGTCAGTTGCAAGGTAATTTATCAGTTGGTTTCATAGGAGATACATAGAAAATCAGTGTCCACATTATAACATACTTTGTAAACAGTTATCATAAAAGGTAAAACCTTCCTGAGCATATGTGGAGCTCGAAAATGAAGAAGGACCTTATCCAGTCCTTAGCAATTAGGCTTTTTTTGTCCCTGAATCAGTATTAGGAAGCTTGGTGTTCAAGTAGTTATTTCAAGCACTGTGATTCATACAAGAAAAATCCCTAACAGTATGACAGTTGATCCTATCAAGGAAGAAGACATAAAGCTTCTAACAATGATCCTTGGTTACAAGTTTCAGCACGCAAGCAGATTAAACAGTGTGTTAGTAGTCATAGTTCTAGCACCTATTAGAATGGTAAAAGATAACACTCAGTTCAATCTATGTGATATATTGTGTGGTCAATTGATGGACAACATTCAATTTATCAAGCATGAAAAGAACAAGACATTTAGGTTTGGGTCTCTAATTATCTACTTGTACTTCCACATTGTTGGTAAGGTTGCTAATCTTTACCTAGATAGAAGCAAACCTACAATGTCTCAAATTTCACTAAAAGATACATTAGAGAGTAGTGCAAAGGATTCTATGGACATGGACATAAAATATTTTAGGATCAAGATGCAGAAGAGGTTCAGGATACCTAAGAAGATTGTTGAAAATTATAAGGAAACCATATGCTTCATGGTAGAGACTGACTGCACTTTCATGGAGGCAGTTGAGCCCAGAACTAAATGGATTCATCCACTTGGGTATGAAGTGGAGGAACATGTATTGGAAGGATATGCACAGGTTCTTTTGTCCACGCCCAAAGATCCCAATGAGCCCAGATGGGGCACTTACAGAGAGAAAACTAATGCAGTTGATTATGTATTATACAATGTTGATAACAAAAGAAACGCATCTAAGATTACATCTAGCATTCTAAAATTTCATGGAGTCACTCAAGAAGATCTTGAAAAAGCTAGAGAAGCCAAGATAGCCAAAGAACTTGAGAAGACTGATGAGATCTAGAAGAAGAAGAAAGTAGAGAGCACCTCTACGCCCTCTACCACCATTGACCTAGACTCATCTCCACCTTCTATACCAAGAAAGAAGTCTAGAGGAAGGAAGAAAGCACCCACAAATTACCCATCATCAAGGAACACATGAAGAAAAGCAAGGAATACTCAAGCTCCTCCTGAGGTAGGATTTAGACCTAGTCTAAATGTCTTAAAGAACAAGATTGTAAATGAAGGGAGACTTGACAAACTTGCTAAAGTCTATGACAAGTATCAAGAGATTGATAAAACTGAGATACACTCTATGATCATCTCCCATATGATTAAGTTTAAGAAGCCAGTTCTTGAACTTAAGATAGTGATACCTGATAAGTTATGGAACATACTAGAGATCATGAAGAGACATGCAATTGAGGAAGACATGAGGATAAGAGAAGAAACATTGGACAATATTCTCCCTGTATGCTCACATGATGAGAAGGCAATTCTATTAGATCTGGTGAAGCCTCATCTTAGAACCAAGACAAGGACTCTACAGATTATGAACAAAGAGTATGAGAAGATAGGTAAAGAAACTGAAAAGGCATTTGCACAAGTGTTTATGGATAGGCACATGTATCCATCAATGACACCTACAAGACACCTACAACAAAAGTTACTCTAGCTCCTCCCAAATAGGTTACAAAACCAATAATTCAGAGAGCACCTATGACAGGTCCACAGGTTTCAGCGCCCTTAGTGACAATAACAACTGACATAGAAAAAGACTCAAAAGATACTATAATGGTTGATAATATCAAGATATCCATGAAAACATCTAACAAAGACATGGACAAAGTTGATAAAGCATTTGTAAGCACTGAAGAGATGTGCACTGATGATACATCTGTACAGCAGGATGAAGTTCCCTCCAATGATCCAATAGACTTGAATGAAGAAAAAGATACTCAAGATAATGAGACACCAATCAAGGAGAAACCAGAAAAGATTGAATGCATGGGTACTAGTCAAAATACTATATTCACTCCATCTACTTTACCATCTACTTCATTGTTGTCA
Organism: Thuja plicata; assembly: GCA_018584345.1. NCBI lineage: Eukaryota > Viridiplantae > Streptophyta > Pinopsida > Cupressales > Cupressaceae > Thuja > Thuja plicata. The sequence continues at coordinate 3,091,911 of MU227966.1, read as the reverse complement.
AGGTTAACTCCTGATTCAACAAGTCTAGATGCATGGGGGGGAGAGGACTTAATGAAGATCAACATGCTAGCTATGGAAAAGGCAAAAGAAAAATAGGTTATGAGGAACCCTATTTTCTTAGAGTCAGTTATCATTCTAAATGATTTAGTACCCGTAGATAAGAAAGTAGCCAAGATTCAATCAGTTGAAGATGTTGACAGTATTATAACAAGCTTCAAAGCTCACTTTACATATCTAGTAGACTCTGCTACTAGAATTGTAGAAGATGAATATAAAAAGGAGGGATTGAATGAATCGGTAAAGAATTTTACCTTAGACTTAAAGTCTTTAAAGATCGGGCAATCCATATTGAAAGAATTGGAAGCTATTGGAAAGAAGGTTATAGAAAACTGCATGGACAGAGTGAAGTTCACCTTTGAACATATCAAGAAGATAGAAGAGGCTAAGATCATGGTGGACACTATCTAAAAATCAGTTGAGACATCTACCCAGGACATGAACATATGTAACAATGTCTATCAAGGTTAGTTAGACAAAATTGAAAAGGCTAAGTTGAAGATCAGCAAGATAAAAGTCAGACAAACTCAGTTGAGAAATGCACTTGTGCCCTCTCTAGCAGTTCTAAATGAGAACATCAAATAGATTGATGCCACCATCGTGACATGTGATCAAGGTCCCTGCATGGATTTGATGAATATGGAGAAACTGACATATTCCTTATGCATGCATCTTCAGACAGTTGATGCAATGAAAGTATTCTGGCAGAAAAAGATCCAATCTCTTCAGATTGTGTACCCTAAAGTTTACATGGAGTAAGTATCTAAAAGACTTACAAGTTTTCTACACCTTTTCCATTAATGTCAAAGGGGGAGTAATGTATATAGAGAATGTGTATATATGGGGAGCAATATATATATATATATATATATATATATATATATATATATATATATATNAGAAATATATATATATATATATATATATATATATATATATATATATATATATGTTAAGAGATGCCATGATATACAGTTATTTTTTGTGTTAAGTCATTTTGAGTAACTTGGCCACATTCCTTTGTTTCCATTAATGAAAAAGGGGGAGATTGTTGGAAAGTTGACTTCCATAGGTTGCATGACTTATTTTGTGTTGTCATCATGGCAACAAAGTCATACTAAGTTTCTGTCAAAGACAACTTAGAAGATAAAATGACTAAGTATGGAAACAAGGTAGACAGAGATATACAACGATCAACACATCAGCACATGTGTGAGAGATCAAATCAGAGTATGTGCGTTCAGATATATTTTCTATGACATGTGTACATACTAATTCCAGACATGCATAAAATGACATGACAGTATGGAGAAGTTACAGACAAATCAGTACACCAGCAGTCCAGAAGACAGAGCATGAAAGTCGACTAGTGTTTTGATCAGCGTGAATTAATTTGTTATGTAATGGCCAAGCACCTTTGATTATATGTTTTTAATGATGTAATTAGTATTTTTGTAAACACACTTAAGATGACTTGCTCGAAAGCATTGTGTATTATGTTTCTAGGGCCGACTATAGTCTTATTTTGAGTCGTGCCTATTCGGGAATGAACATATAAGTATGTAATGTAAAGTTATGTTACAAGTGTTGAATAATGTGCAATGAGAAAGATATAGAAGAGAAATATGATGAATTTAGTATGAGATAAATCTCTTTAAGAGAGTAAGAGCATCAGTGCATACATGGAACTGATTAGACAACAGTGTCATCACAACAGTTCACTTTTGATATAGTGTATATCAACTATCAGAAGGTTGTAGCCTTCATCCTATTGGGCAGTGAGCCTAGGTAGTGAGCCATATACCTTTAACAGGGTATTGTAAAAGACTCATAATAGGGTCAAACCTTTAACTAGGTCATTGTGCTGGCATTTTAAAGACTGCTTCTAACAGGGAAAAGGAACTTTAACAGGTTCATTAGACTAGTACAATATTTGTGGGTACTAATTCCCACCAGGGTTTTCCTCTGATTAAGGTTTCCCCATAATCATATCATGTGTTATGAGTTCTTATGTTAAGCTTCATTGAATATATGTTTTATTTATGTTTAAGTTGCTGAAAAGTAATAAATAGACAAACACTAATTCACTCCCCCCCCCTCTCAGTGTTTCTAACATGTTGTACACACTAGACCAGATATTGCACATGCAGTAGGAATTGTTGCTAGATTTTTTGCTAACCCCAGGAAATCACATATGACTGCTATGAAAATAATTTTAAGATATATGAAGAATACTGAGTAATGTGGCTTATGGTATAGAAGAGAAGGAAAATTTGAACTAAAAGTGTTTACTGACGCTGATTGGGCTAGAAATCTTGATGACCGGAAGAGCACAACTGGAGGAGCATTCTTTATGGGTAATAGACTTGTCACATGGATTAGAAAAATGCAAGGATGCATCTCTCAGTCTACTGCAGAAGTAGAATATGTTGCTGCTACTACAAACTACTAAAATATTGCATGGATCAAATAGCTGCTGGAAGGTATGCATATGAATATCTCAGAACCAGTGATTATCTATTGTGATAACACCAGTGTTGGAAATACAATAATGGGAAAGAAAGATACTAAGAGGGGGGGTGAATTAGATCTTCAAAATTAAACACTTAAAACAAACTGATCCACATTCATACATAAATGAATCTAATGTCATCTCAGATAGCATCCACACCATGAAATAAATAACACATAACACAATAACTTGGTAACCCAGAAACCCAAATAGGTAAAACTAGGGTGGGGATAACACCCACAAAATTCTCCACTACTGTAGTAATAAAGTATACCTATTAAGGTTACAAATGTTTGATTAAAAAATGTAATCTACCCTATTAAAGGTCTGCCCAGTTAAGAGCTGAAGATCATTACAATCTACCCTATTAAAGGATTTCGACTTACAATAAAGTACGCACGTTGTTAGGAGATAAATAAAGGTCTGCTAGAACCACTCTATTAAGTGATTTTCACCTGATACAATGATTTGAATGTCTCAAGTATTGATCCTTCATTATGCACTCTGATGCTGATGACAGATCTCCTCTTTCCAGTACCTTCTATGATCTCATAATCTGATATAACTTTACTTTGTTGTTCACTGTGTTCTCACTCTGCTTGATCTCTACTTCTAAAAAAAAACCCTCTGTGCATTTCACTTCAAAATGCAGTCACTAGACAATTCGTCTACTCTCTCCTTACACACTCTCATACAAAATAGGGTTCAGAAGCAATCTAATATACCTGTTCAAATCTGATAGCGAGATCAAGATCTAATACCCATACCTTGATGGTATAACAATTAATGTTTACAGTAGGTCATGCATAGGATAAAACAATTAAATGCATAACTAACTCCATAGAAGAATATTAAATGCATACATAAGTCATCCCAAAAATCTTATACAAGTCGGCCAGATCACTTATCCTTGAAGTTTGTATCATTCTAGACATGTATACAAAAACTGTTCTGCTCGGCACTTGACTTCTCTATTGCTCAGCATTTAACATCTCTGTATCCTACTTGGCTCGGCAATGTAACTCGGCTCGGCAATGTAACTAGGCAAACTAAAAACTGCTCAGCAATGTTGCTCGGCCTTGCATAGTTTTAGCTCGGCCACAGTGATAGCCAGCTAAAATTGCCTAAGTGAATGACTAAGTGTAGGTCACTAATCATCAACAAAACTTAGAGATTAACAATCTCCCCCTTTGATATTAGTATCAAGGAGCCTGTTTACCAGGTTTTCACCAAGGATACCCTTTTCTATAGGATCTTTTCCACTATTTTTGGATTTCTTCAGGATCAATTTTCTGAATGTTTTTGGTGTTTTTGCAAGAACTATTTGCCGTACAGGCTCTGCTAGCCAAACATTTAAGCGTAGAACCACTTCAAATGTAGAGTGTTGATAGGATCTATAAGAACATCTCCCTTAGGTGTAGCTAACTAATAAGCTCCATTCCCAAAAGTAGTAGTGATAATATAAGGTCCCGGCCGGTTAGGTTCAAACTTTCCTTTCTGCTCTCTGTTAGGCTGGTTCTTAGGATTCTCCTTGAAGATGAGATCTCCTACTTCAAATTTGTGTGGTTTGACCTTTTTGTTGTAACCATTGGACATACATGCCTAATACACTTTGAGATGATCGAACGCCTATTGTCGGTGCTCATCTAGTAGGTCCAGAGAATTCACCCGATCAATGCGGTACTGCTCATCAGTAACCAATCCTTGTAAAGATATCCACAAAGATGGAATTTCAACCTCAATAGGTAGTACTACTTTAGTGCCATAGACTAGAGAAAATGGCGTGGCTCTAGTTGGTGTTCTTATGCTTGTTCTGTAGGCCCACAGTGCCAGATTCAGTTGTAGATTCCAATCTCTGCTAGACTTGCTTACAGTTCTGTGTAGAATCTTGAGAATATTTTTGTTTGATGCCTCAGCCTGTCCATTACCTTGAGGATAATAGATTGAGGAGAAATGCTGAGTAATATGGAAATGTTCACAAAGGTCATCAATGTCTTGATTTTTAAATTGGCCCCCATTATCTGTCACAATTGAAGAGCGTATCCCATATCTACAAATAATATAGTTCAGAATGAACATAGCTACCTGTTTGCTAGTGGCTTTGATTAGCAGCACAACTTTGACCCACTTCATGAAATACTCAGTGGTTGTAATGATAAAATTGTGTCCATTTGAAGAATTGGGATATATTTGTCCAACCAAGTCAAAGGCCCATTTTTGAAATGGCCAATGTGTTATGAAAGGTATAATTTCTCTGGTAGGAGCATGGATAAGATTTCTATGTGTCTGGCATTTAAGACATGCTTTTGAAAATTGAATAGCATCTCTCTCCATGGTATGCCAATAATAGCCTACTCTGAGCAGTTTCTTGGCTAATGAAAATCTGTTTAAGTGTGATCCACATACACCTTCGTGGACATCTTTTAATGCTATATCAGACTCTTTGAGTTCTAAACACCAAAGAAGTGTACCATCGAGACTGCATTGATATAGATTGTTATTTATGAGGATGTAACGTGATGCTATCCTAATCAGGGATCTTTTCTCATTTCTGGATAGATTGGTGGGAATGGTTTGGTCAAAAAGATAAGCAATGATACTGGCATACCAAGATTGATCTAGGGTATTCAAGGTACATATTACCTAGTATTCAGGGTTAGCAAAGGTAGGATAGGATATTTCTTCCACCAAGAATTCATAGCGGAATTGATGCTCCTCCAATTGTAACATGGATGCCAAGGTATCCATAGCATCTGCAACTTTGTTCTCTGATCTTGGTATCTGTTGGAAGGTGACGAAGACAAAGTACTTCTTTAGATCATCAACTAGTTGCTTGTAGGGCATAAAATTTTCATCTTTTGTTTGATACTCCCCATTAACTTGATTGATAATTAGTTGGGAGTCACCATACATGTGTAGCTCTATGATCTTCCATTCCATAGCTAGCTTGAGGCCATTGATCAATGCTTCAGATTTTGAGATATTGTTGGTGCTTGGAAACATCAGTTTGTAAGATTTGGGAATCCTGTATCCTTGCGAAGTTATGAAGAGGACCCCTGCTCCAGACCCTCGTTGAGTAAATGAATCATCAAAGTACATTTTCTAGGGATATTCAGTGAGATGCATGATTGTTTCATCAGGGAATTCAATTAGTAAAGGTTCATCATCATGGAGTGGTGAATAAGCCAATTGATCTACAAGTACCTATCCTTTGATAGCTCTTTGTTCCACATATTCAATGTCAAACTCACTTAGAATTAGGACCCATTTTGCCAAACATCTTGTTAATGTTGTTCTGGTCAAAAGATACTTTAGAGGATCAATCTTAGCAATGAGCTTTACTGTATGAGAGAGCATGTAGTGTATCAATTTTTGTGATGTGAAGATGACTTCTAAGCATGCTTTTTGAATAATGTTATAATTGAGCTCATAAGTGACTAGTGTTCTACTAATGTAGTAGATAGCTCGTTCCTTCTTTGTTTCATCTTCTTGCGCTAGTAATACTCCTAGGGATGTAGTTGTAGCTAAAATTTATATGAGTAAGGGTTTTCCATGAATAGGCACCATAAGGATAGGTGGAGCAGCTAGGTACCCCTTCAATTCTCTAAAGTTTGCTTCATAGTGTTCATCCCATTTGAAGGTAACCCCTTTATGTAGTAGTTTAGTAAAGGGTTGTGCTCTATCTGCAAGTTGGGACATGAATCTCCAGATAGACTGAAGTCTCCCTTGTAGCATCCTCATTTGAATGATGTTAGGTGGAGGAGCCATCTCTAGAATCGCCTTTACCTTTGCAGGATCTACCTCGATTCCCTTCACGAATACTATGTATCCTAGGAGCTTCCCTGATTGGACCCCAAAGGCACATTTCTTTGGGTTGAGCCTGAGTTGGAAATATTCCATTTGATCCAATATCTTTCTTAGGTCAGCAATGTGAGTACCTCTTTCTTTGGATTTAGCCAATGTGTCGTCTACATAGTCCTCCATGTTATTGTGCATCATGTCATGGAATATTGTTGTCATGGCTCTTTGATATGTTGCACCGGTATTCTTTAACCCGAAAGGCATGAAATTCCAGCAAAAGGTGCCCCATGCACATGTGAATGCAGTTTTCTCTTGATCCTCAGGGGCGATCTTGATTTGATTATAGCCCAAGAATCCATCCATTAATGAATACATCTGAAAGCCTGTTGTAAGATCTATGATCATGTCAATGTTTGGTAGAGAGAAGTCATCTTTCAGACATGTTTTTTTTAGGTCTTTGAAGTCCATACAGATCTAGATAGATTCATTAGATTTAGAAACGAGGACCACATTGGAGATCCACCCTGCATAGGCAATGACTCGAATAAATCCAAATTTCAACAACTTTTCTAGCTCTGCTTTTACCAATAATGCAACATGAGGACGCATTTTTCTAAGTTTTTGTTTTACGGGCTTGATCCCATGAGCTATAGACAAGTGGTGCATGATGAGATTAGGATCTAGCCCTGGCATATCAATATAAGACCATGCAAAGTTAATCTTATTCTCTTTCAAGAGCTCTATGAACTGTACCTTCTCTTCTTCTGATAAAGATTATGCTAGATGAACTATTTGAGGATTTTGAATAGTGCCCAAGTTTACTGGCTGTGTGGGTTTGATTAGTACCAAAGATCTTTCCTGAAAGTGTTTAGGGAGGATATCAAGAGTCTCATCCTTTGGCACCTCAAAAAGGTTTTCACCATTGGCTACATCTTTTTTCTTTACTATTTTGGGATCTGATACTGCCACAGAGTGGTTTTCACCATCAGTCCACTTTTTCTTTTTATTTTTCAGTTTGTGACTAAGAAACTTGATATCCTCATGTGACATGTTCTCACTCCTTGCATTGGTGGAAGAAGGGTAAGGCTCACAAGCATTGAGATAACAAGCTAGGGAGTGGTCATTAGGAAAGTCGAGGATAGGAGTAGGATCTATTTTAGTCCAATCAATTAGGTCTGGAAGTACCAAGGTTAGAGAATCATATTTTGGGAAGGATAGCATCGTGTTAGCATCAAAACCATTAACTGACATGACACGGTCTGTTAAGTCAATTTCTTCAATATTTAGATCAATAAGAGTGAGATCATTATAAAAAGTGTCATTGTTAGTCATATGTGGATCAAACTCTAGCAACTCTGTTAAAATAATAATAAAAAATATAGAGATAGGAAATTGTTTAATCAATGAGCAAGAAAAGGAGAGTTTACCATGAATAAACACAAAGCTAGGAGCATTCACCAAAGCACAATGAAATAAGGATACAAGATTTTGAAGGGGGAAAAGCATTGAAAAACCCCCGTGATATAAATGAATGTGGCAACAAATTCCTAAGAATGAGAGAGAGAGAGAGAGAGAGAGAGAGAGAGAGAGAGAGAGAGAGAG
>MU227966.1:3070397-3080595 GCA_018584345.1 Thuja plicata | reverse complement strand
TTCCTTATGAGAAGTAACATGTTGAGATGCACCACTGTCAATAATCCATTCAATAGGTTTAGAAGCATTAAAACAGACAGTAAAAGCAGAATGAGATTGATTTCCATTAGATTTTTCATTTGAGTAAATTTGAGAATAATGTTGATCATCTTTTTGTTTCTTAAAACAGTTATGTATTAAGTGACCATCTTTACCGCAATAGGTGCAATGTGGCCTATTTGAATGATTATTATTCTGGTAGTTATTTGAAGGCCTATAATTGTAATAATCATTAAATTTTTAGCCTAAGTTATTATTCAAAATGTTAGTATTGTTAGATCTTTGATGATTTTGATTATTTTGATTACTGTTGGATGACCTATTGTTATTTTGACTTTTAGAGACACAAGAATGTTCATGAGTTTTAATTATACCAAATTGAATCAATTTTTCTTCCTCTTGATGTAACATATTTTGAAAGATGACATAAGTGAGTTGAGATGCAAGACTAGGAATATCTAACTGAGAGTAAATATTTGTAATAAACTGTTGAAACTGTCTAGGCAAACATTTACAAATAATTATGTGGATGATTCTTAAATCAGAAAGAGGAACTTGCAAACCAATTAGTAAAACTTTAATGGAATCAAACTTGAGCAAGAAATCATCAATGAAGTTAAATTCGGTATACCTGAGGTCTTCAAGTTGGTCTTGAAGCTGAATTTTCTGAGTCTCATCTGCACTGTCATAGGTATTTTGCAGGATGTCCCAAGCCTGATGGGCTTCTGTACAGGTAGAAATTAAGACATACAATTTGGGACTTAAGGAGATCCTGATTAAACCAAGTGCTTCCTCATTTTTATTCTGCCAATTAGTTTGGTCAGGTTGAGGAGCAGTGGCTGCTGGTTTGGAACTGGCATTTGTAGCAATGTCTAAAATATGTTTGAATCTAAAGATGAAAGTCATATGCATTTTCCATGCATGATAATTTGTATTGTTTAACTTAATTTCTGGCATCAGGGTAGTCATGATTAAATACAAAGATCTAAACTAGGGAAAAAATAGAGAATCCTTAACATAAAACATAAAAGAACTAAAAAACAAACTAAATTCACTTGCATGCCCTAGCAAAAAGCTATAAAAGCTTACACCAAAGGGGCATGCAAGGAAAAAATCAATCACCAGAGAAAAAATGCAACTAAAATACTAAAAGCTAACAGATCTCGGTTAATCTATTATGAATTAACAGATAACAATGAGAGCTTATACAGGAAAGAAAAGAAAAACTAAATCTATTGCATGCAGAACGAAACAAAACTTCGAACCTGCAGAGAAACATTAGAAACAAATAGAATCTAAAAAAACTTAATTGATAACTAGAGATAAAAAAGAAATGGATCTAATTTTTATTGTGCATGAGATAAAAAAACAACAACTAAAACTAAGATAATGATAAAAACAAAATCTAAATCTATTTAAAAAATTGAAATATGAACTTGAAAGAAAAAATTTATACTAAGATTTAAAAAACTGAATCTATTTTAAACTATATATAATTTAAAAAACTAAAAAATTATTTAAAACTAAATCTATATAAATCTATTGACTAACTAAGGAAAGATTAAAACTAAAACTAAGAAAACTATGATAATTAAAAGAAACTAAAGATTTTAAACTAAAACTAAAAATATGACTATCTAAAAACTATTTATAGTGTAGATCCCACAGTTAACAAAATAATATCGCAACCACTATGTTGAGTCTTCTCGCATTGCGCTTGCAATTATCCCAGCCGCTAAAAAAACACCAACGTCATGGGTTTGATTCCCACCAAAACTTTTCACTTTTGGACCCCACTATATCAAGCACTCGCGCCTCTCAACTAGAAACCCGGTTGTTCTGGCTATCAACTTTCAATGATTGTGGAGTTTTCTCACAATCACAATGGGTATGAAGGTTATGATTCTGTTTCAATAGATTGCTCATCATTTTTATTCCCAAAAATCATGGCGACAAAAGAACATTAAATATACATTATAGAAAGTAGAGATGGTGGATAAAGGCAGCAGTGGCGGTAGAGGAAATGCCAAGTATGACCAGCAGTTATGGTGGTAGAGGCCGAGTATGGTGGCGGAAGTGGAAATGGTGAAAGCAAAGGGAAAGGTGAATGTGAAGAGCAGGGTGAGAGGTTGAGGCAAAGGGAATGAAATATGAAGCGACTTGCCAATATGAAATATGAAGCGACTTGCCAAGATGAAAAAAGTGATGAAACTTTATACTTCCAACACATACAACTGTGAAGTATATAAATCTGCAAAAGGAAACTTTGAACTGAGAATGAAAAAAATCTTGTTACACCTCTGTGTAGAATAAGAAATAGAGTACTATACAATGCATAGAAGATGAATGATTGATAATTCAGTGGATCAAATGCATATATGAATATAAAGACTGAAATACAAAACCCTAAAAAATGAAATGCTAACAGAGAATATGCAATAGAAAAAATGCACGCAATGATATGAAACAAAGACTCAAATTAGAAAGGAATAAAGTTAGAATGAGCAAGTCATAATAGAAACTAAATGAAATAATTTTTTATTAAACAAAAAACATATGAACCTAATTTTAGAACCAATGATTGCAAATTTGAAAAAATATGTTATAAGGCATGAACCGAAATTTGAACTAAACTTTTAAACATTAAGTTATAATATTGAAAAAACTAGATTTAATATTATATAAACAAAAAAAATATGAGAAAATTAAGATTTAAATTTGAATTATTTTTTTTATCAAAAAGAATTGAGATTTTTTTTACTTAATTAGATTAGTAAAAAAATATACTAGCAAAAAACCTCTCAAGAGTCTCCGATATTGGAGTGCTCCAAGATATGGTAGCTCCTTCACCTGTACACTCAAAACAAGATTAAACCAACCTGCTTTGATACCATGTTAAAATAATAATAACAAAATATAGATAAAGGAAATTGTTTAATCAATGAGCAAGAAAAGGAGAGTTTACCATGAATAAGCACAAATCTAGGAGCATTCACCAAAGCATAATGAAACAAGGAGACAAGATTTTGAAGGGGGAAAAGCATAACAAAACCCCCATGATATAAATGAGTGTGGAAACAAATGCCTAAGAATGAGAGAGAGAGAGAGAGAGAGAGAGAGAGAGAGAGTGAGAGAGAAAAGCTCATACAATGATATCCAAGAAGAAGAGAAAAATTGTGTCTAGTGTATGTTGTGAAGAGAGAAGAAGATCCATCTCTTTAATAGAGAGGTGAGGAGGGAGTTACATTGCAACTCCCATTACTATGGATGTTACATATCATAAGTGTGTGAGACAAGTGTAGGATTCCTCATAAGGAGGAATATCTAAGATTACAAGAATAATATAAAGGATACCTTGGTTTATCCTAGTAAATATAACAACTAAGGAAAGATTAATTCTAACAAACTTTTCAGTTGAAATCTCATCATCATCTCTCTATAAATGGAGGTTTATTGTTTGTGGCCTATGAAATTCTTCCAGACTTATGTATTCACCTGTGTCTTCATCAATGATCACGGGAAGGAACTCTTCTTCTGCTTCAGGAGGATCACTATCATTGAGAGGAGTGTCAGATTGTTTGCTAGGAGCTGTAAACATGTGAATGGTATCTACTCCAATATCTTCAGAGGCAATAGATAGCCGATGCCATTCATAGTCATAAGAGTCTGTGATATCATCATCAAATCTGTTCAAGTATTCAACAATGGTTATTTGATGCACTTGATTAGCTATTTGTAGATCAAAGTGGGGTAGATCAAGGACATGTGAAATTGTGACCAATTTCTCCCAATTAGGATGTAGATTCTGTGGCTGGGGTATCTCTTGAGTGACTATTCCTATGGTGCCTCCTACCTCTTGAATGGGAGGTTGTGCTAGCAAAGGGGTGTGAAGATCTTGTGGTACCTCAAAGCTAGGCACATAGCATTCTCCTTGATATGCAAGATTCTCTGTACCAACACGTAATAATATTTCATAAGGCCATGGTTCTAGTACTATCTCATCTATTTCATCACTCCCCGTTTCAGAAGGTGGACTCTCTTTGGAAGCAGGTTTATCAATTTTAGTATTAAAACCCAATCTTGTTTTATCTCTATTGTTGCGGAACTCCAGGGGTATAGGTTCAATGATCCCTCATTCGGTGTCATTTAGAGGCCCCTTTCCTTTGTATCCCATTTGTGTGAGGAGATCATATCCTTTTCCATACTGTTATGGGGATATCTTCACATGTTTGACCTCAGATTCCACCGGTTCACCTTTGTAAAGCCAATCCAAGACTACCTGTTCTTTTGTGTTATCTAAAGAAGATGTCGATGCCTTTACCATGCCAATTGATTTGTGTACTTCTGGCTCTTTGGATGTTGTAGGTGTGAATGTTGATGAAGATTTTCTGTAGGATCTTGGTGATACCAGAAGTTCTATTAGTGAGGGAGTTAGGTCCAGCTTGTACTCTCCCATACCTATTTCTTCAAGTTTCAAGGTTTTGCTAAAAATCTTCATAACCATGTCCTTGGTAGTTTCAGAAGCATATACCTCTATAGCCTCTTTGTTGTGTGGGATCATGCTACCTGCTTTGATATTATTGCAAGTGTATTTAGTATCTGCAGGAATCGTCACTTCCACCCCATTATGTGGGAATTTTATGCATTGGTGATAAGTGGATGGTACATCTTGCATTTCATGAATCCATGGTCTCCCTAATAGGATATTGTAGGCCAATGGTAGATCCAGAACTTGACATATGACATTCCTCTCAATTGGTCCGACTCTGATAGGTAGAACAATAAGACCTCTGGAGGATCTTTCTTCCTCATCATAAGTTTTGATGGTTATTTTATTTCTAGACTCAATTATTTGTTCTGATAGACCTAGTCTCCTGATTAGATCTAGTGTACAGATATTCAATCTTGAGCCTCCATCTATCAACACGTGTCTACCATGGGATTTATGAATAAGGACTTCAATATGGAGGGGTTGATTGTGTGGATGGTTCAATGAATTTTCATCCTCTTCAAAAAAGGAGAGGTAGTGTGGCGCTAAGATGTGATTGACCATCGCTTGAAATTTGTCTATATCAATATCTTTTGGAACATTAGCAACATGTAGAGCCTATTCTAGGATTTCCCTATGTACCGTGGATATCTTGAGCAATTCAAAAATAGAAATTTTGGTAGTGGTTCGTTGCAATTGGTCTACCAAGTCATATTTTGCTCTGGGGATAGTGACCATGTGTTTTGTTGCTGGTTTAGGAATAGTCATAATAGGAACCTTGGATGTTGACGTTGATATCAGTTTTGGAGGTCCTTTGATTGTAACCTGTGCTTGGCTCCATGTTACAGCATTTGAGTGAAATGAGAAACCTTTAATTGTGACCACATTGATGGATTCAATTTTAATGTCAAGCATATTAATCGCAATGTCACTTTTGGAATAGGTGTAGTTTACGTCATTACCCTTCCCTTTAGATGTCTCTCCTTGATTGTAATTAGGAAAATTTTTATTGAATGTTGTATGATCCTCATTGGAAACATGTCGATCTACTTTGATCTTACCTCCTTCGATGAGGTCTTGGATGACATGCTTAAGCTTGAGGCAATTATTAGTCTTGTGTCCTTTGTTTTTGTGGAAGAAAAAATAGGAATTATCATCCCACCACCTGGGTTTGACCATTGGTTCCCATGGTTTAGAATCAGGAATTTTAAGAACTTTGTTATCCAACAGTGTTTTCAGAACAGTCTCAAGAGGCTCCCCCAAAGGAGTGAATGTTCTTTGTGGTTTCGAAGTCCATGTTCATTCCTTGTTGTTATCATTGTTTGCTTTTGGAACGGGAGGTGTTGCCTTAGCCTCTTTGCTTTCTTGCATGCCATTGGTTAGATTAAATGCCTCGGGTTTAGGATTAATGTTAGAGGCGTCAACTACTCCATCATTAACAACATTTTTATTTTGTTTCCACCATTTAGGCTTGGATTTGGAGTTGTTGCTTTTGTTTTCATTTTGAAGGGTGATCTCCCCTCTCTTGACCATGAATTCCTCAATATGGAGGGCATTTTTAATCATTCTATCGAAGCTAGGAGAGTCTTGCATTTGTAGAACATAGTTCAATTCAGGCACTAGGTTATTAAAAAAGATTTCCATCTTCTCTATTTTTGGAATAGCCCTTGAATATCATGCAAAAATCTTCCTCCATCTTTGAAGGAAGTGTGTGAATGATTCTCCAGTTCATTGTTTGGTGTTACATAGGTCCATCATAGTTACATCATGTTGGATGTTGTAGGAGTAATGTTGAATGAATTTTTGGATTAACTCCTCAAATGTTTTGACCTTAGGTTTTAGTTTTGAGAACCATTCCATGGAATTTCCTCCTAGACTTCCTGGAAATAGTCGCATGAGGTATGTAGGTTTGTGCATGTACTTGATGCTTAGAACATAAAATTCTCTTACATGATCGTGAGGGTCAGTTTCTCCCGTGTACTTGTCATACTTTGGTCTTGCCACATTGGGGGGAAATGGGACCATAGTGATACTCTTGTCAAAAGGAAATGGACAAATGGCGTCCAAAGAGTATTGTGTTTTGGGTTTCTCCTTCTCTTGTTTGAGGTTTGTGAGCTCTACTTGCATTAGATTGAGTTATTTGGTGAGGATAGATATTGCGTTTGGTACCTCCTTTTCCTTGAGTTTTTCCACGTCATAATCTTTGGGTAACTTGACACCTGTGGATGCTAGATGAAGGAAGTATTTTTCTTTATCGTCCTCAATTATCCATTCCTTTATCTTGTGGAAATGTTTTCTCTGTTTGATTTTTTCATATTCATCTTTGGGAATCTCCTCTTCACTATCTGATCCAAATGGATCACGTTCAAACTTGGGTCTTTCTTCCTCCTTTGTGCCTTCATATTTTTCGTGTTTGTCATCATTATAATCCTCAAAAGCCTTACTCCATTCGTTAGTGTTGCTATCCATTTGAGGGGAATCTAGATCAAGAAGGGAACTACGAGAAGTTTCTCCTTAAAATTGTGGCATTTTAGGAGGCACTTTTGATCCTTTAGTTGTGTACTTGTTGCGTCTTGTGTTAACCATGAAGTTATTTCTCAACTTTGTTAACGTTTTCCAATAGTGCAAGTGAGAGTTTCAGATTGTTCAAGTGGGCATGTCGAGGTAAAAGTAACTATTTGTTGGTGGATGTAAATTATTCTAGTGTCAGAGGGTTAGAATAACCTGATAGTGAGCTGGGAATCAAGTTGTTGGCAGAAAGTGGGTAGACCACACGTATTGAACTGGTCGTGAAAAGCTAACTAAGCATGTAAGGTGGATGTTTTGAAAGTGTTTGAAATTACAATAGGGAGACTAGAAGAGACAATAGGAACCAACTAAAGAGAAAAAAGGCTATCCTAATCAACTGAGACTTCCTAAGAAAAACTCCTACAAGCACCCACTGTCCTGAATGGGAGCTCCCAGATGCGAGCCTCTGATGGTACCAGATGTGATCCTAGAATCTGGATGTGGTTGTATGCTGACTAAATGTGATCTAGAATACCAAATGCGATCCTAAACACTGCATGTGACTTGGGAAATATAGGATGCAATCTTATGATGTCTTTGTCAATTTTGGTAAGTTCTAAAAAGTTCATTTTTGAAGTGCGTGAAGTTGCTTGTTTCTAGATTGCATTAAGAGGTGTCGTAAGGTGTAAAAAAACTTGTACTCTAGGGTTTGAAATTTGTTGATTGTTTTTAGGAGCTTATCTTTTTAATGATCTTTTGAACACGTCAAACAGTTTTGCATTGTTAGGAGGGTGAATCAAACACTCATCTTTTCCTATTCTCTAGGTGGAGGATGAAAATCTTTGCTTGTTGACTTAGGTACACACTCAAATGCTAATCAGAATATAGCCATCACCAATCACGCAATGGATCTAGTCATGATGTTGTATTAGCCGACTCTAAATGCAAGTGAGGGCACAATATGACGAGTGTCTTGGGGCAATTACTTTTTTCCTTGCATAAAGATTATCACCCTTTCGAGGATGAATCAGGAATTCTTTCAGTTAAAGTTGTAAATTATTGGGCAATCCATTTGAAATTGTCCCCCATAGAATTGTACAAGGAAAAATTCAGGCATATATCCCTATGAGTACCCGAATATATGTAGTCTTGCAAGCAAGATTCAAGCGGCTCCGCTCTACATATACCTAGATATGTTCAAGGAATGATGTCAAAATTCCAAGAACAAAACTAGTTCAATCTTCTAAAGCTTTGGCCTGTGAGGTGTTGGTGCCCAAAAATGCTAAATTGGATTTCCTATGGACTTTCCAATCCAATGCTTGGAAACCCAAGTGATTTGGCCAACTAACAAGTCACAACCAAACCAAGGTTGGAACTTCTGCAATTCTGGCTCTAAAAAACCAAGGATGGTAGGCCTATACCTTAACTTATCCTTCAAGTTACAAGGCTTTTTATAGTAGATAAGAAACACTTCAACCTTCTCTCTCAAGTATGGTAAGGAACTTGAAAGAAATCTAACTGAAAGCAATATATCATGAACAGTAAACTGAAATACTTTAAGTAATTGAAAGAATGTTTAGTAAATGTGTATGTAATTTGAAATGAATAGATAGATAAGATATCTTAAAACTATAAACAATGAACTGAATAACTATATCAAAATAATGATTAGACTAGTGCCTTATTCTACCATGGGCAATAGAGTCAAGATCATTCCAATCTTATGTTCAACTTCAGAGATAATTTTACAAGAAAACTTATCACTTCAAAGGTGTTATGGAATGTACATGCAACCTAAAACAAATTCAGAGATATTTCAAAAGGGAAATACTTCTCAGATGACAGACCAATTGACTAAGGCCTCAATCAATAGAATTTAACCATGCAAAATGAGAAAACCAATTGAAAATATAGACTATGAATCAAATAAGGAAGCATGCACATCAAACTATCACTTTGAAGAAGTTCTATTGGTTTATTCAAGTGACTAATTGTAAAATGATAATGAAACTATTACACATGTGAAAGAAAAAAGACTTATCTTTATTAATTTTGAAAAAATAGTACATCTAGGTCCATGTTATACTTGTTGATTAAAAAACTATCCAAATATGTGAAATTGTATTATATTGTCTTTATCTTCTCTCTACATTTTACATTATATATATATGTGTGTGTGTGTGTGTGTGTGTGTGTGTTTGAATGGCTTTCACACCTCTTTAGGGTGAAAAGACAACTCTTATTACAATTATTTTGAAAAAATAATAAACTAACTAAAAAATAACTACCTAACTTTCAGATTTGGCTTTGGTCGCAAATCCAAAACACCTCATGAAAAGCTAATATTTCTACTGGAGATAGGAAATGTGATTTCCTGAACTAGGTAAATTTTAGATTTTTAAAATTCTACCATCTTTATCCTCTGTCAAAATCATCTTTGTAGAAGGTCTAAATTCCAGCATTTTCTAAAGGCTTCGATTAGTTACTTATATTTATTTGTGTCATAAAACTTCCTTCCTTTGATCTTTTTTAGTATGGAGAAACACGATTCTTGCTAATCGATTGGGACTTCTAATTTATTAAAATTTAGGGTACCACCAGTGGCTCTTTCTGGGGACATATGCTCCCTGTGAGTATAGCGAGATTCTAGCTATCTCTAGAGAAGAAGACCAAGTATCCACACTTAATCTGATGCAAAGTTATTTGATTCTCATCTTTAAGATTTATCTTTATACCAAAAGGCTCATGAAGAAATTTCATAGGAACATTCAATTAGGTGGCCCCAGGCCCCCAAAAAAATGAACACTGCTTCATTCCTCTATCGAACACATAATTTTGATTGTGTAATACTTTGGATCTCCTGAATATGATGCCACCACTCTCATAGAAACATTCATTTCTTTATTAACATGGTTTGAATTTTGTTTACCTTCAGAAAATTCAGCAAGTGCACTGTAGTCCTTTCTAAATATAAGATCCCCATGCATTTCATCAACCCTACAAGTAACTAGATTAGGCTCTTCTGCTTGGATGTCTTTGTTAGAGTAATAGTCTATCGGGTTATTAATTAAATCATTATGATCTAATTACTAACTCACCTATTCACTCTAGTTTGCTTTAGCTAACCTTAGGGTTTCCCTTTTAGGGTTTTGTGATTCCTTT
>MU227966.1:3044477-3056337 GCA_018584345.1 Thuja plicata | reverse complement strand
ATTCATCTTTCAATTGACTGTTCTCAGATCTAAGATTTACAATCTCCAAGTCTTTCCTGCTGATCTCCTGATTCACAAGTAGTAGTTGATTTTCCATGTCCACTTGATTGACTGTCATTGTTTGCACATAATGTGTTCTTTCATCAAGTCTAGTAGTCATCATTCTTTTGTCTTCTTTTTCCATAGCCTTGTCATCTTCAGCTTTCTTTTTCTGTTCAACAACTTCACACATTCTTATTGATTGGGCTTCTTGTTCCTTTTTCAAGTTTTTGACTTCTTCACATAGTGCACTATTCTTTTCTAGTAGATCTGTTATTGCTACATTGCTCTCAGTAGAATCTCCATTCTGAAATAGATTTGTGGTGTCCTCTTCCTAATAATGAGTGTCATTCATTAGTTTAGCTAAATCTTTCCTTGCAGTCAAGGACTTCTTTAATTATTGTCTAGCAGTCTCAAGCTGTTGTAGTGCTAGCTGAATGTCAATCTTTTGATTCTCAATGACTTTACCCATCTTGTAGATCTCCATCTCAAGATCTGTATTCTCAAGATGATTATAACCTTTTAGAGAACTCTTCTTTGATACCAATTGTTGGAAATACAATAATGGGAAAGCAAGATACTGAGAGGGGGGGTGAATCAGATCTTCAAAATTAAACACTTAAAACAAAATGATCCAAATTCATACATAAATGAATCTAATGTAATCTCAGATAGCATCCACACCATGAAATAAATAACACATAACACAATAACTTGGTAACCCAGAAACCCAAATAGGTAAAACTGGGGTGGGGATGACACCCACAAAATTCTCCACTACTGCAGTAATAAAGTGTACCTGTTAAGGTTACAAATGTTTGATTACAAAATGTAATCTACCTTGTTAAAGGTCTGCCTGGTTAAGAGCTAAAGATCATTACAATCTACCCTGTTAAAGGATTTCAACTTACAATAAAGTAAGCACTCTGTTAGGAGATAAAGAAAGGTCTGCTACAACCACTCTGTTAAGAGATTTTTACCTAATACAATAATTAGAATGTCTCAAGTATTGATCCTTTGTTATGCACTCTAAAGATGATGATGGATCTCCTCTTTCCATTACCTTCTATGATCTCATAATTTGATATAACTTTACTCTGTTTTTCACTGTGTTCTCACTCTACTTGATCTCTGCTTCTAACAAAATAATGCTCTGTGCATTTCACTTCAAAATGCAGTCATTAGACAATTCGTCTACTCTCTCCTTACACACTCTCATACAAAATAGGGTTTAGAAGAAATCTAATATACCTGTTCAAATTTGATAGCGAGATCTAGATCAACGATCAAGATCTAATACCCATACCTTGATGGTATAACAATTAATGTTTATAATAGGTCATGCATAGGATAAAAAAATTAAATGCATAACTAACTTTGTAGAAGAATATTAAATGCATACATAAGTTGGCCCAAAAATCTTATACAAGTTGGTCGGATCACTTATCCTCGAAGTTTATATCATTCCAGACATGTCTACAAAAATTGTTCTACTCGGCACTTGACTTCTCTGTTGCTCAGCATTTAACATCTCTGTATCCTACTTGGCTCGGCAATGTAACTAGGCAAACTGAAAACTACATGGCAATGTTGCCCGGCCTTGCATAGTTTTAGCTCAGCCACAGTGATAGCCAACTAGAACTGCCTAAGTGAATGACTAAGTGTAGGTCACTAATCATCAACAGAACTTAGAGATTAACAATTAGTGCAATAAGCATTTTCAAGAATCCAGTCATGCATGTAAAGACTAAACACATTGCAATCAAGTATCATTATTTAAGAGAACAAGTTCAAGAAAAAGAGGTGATACTTGAATATGTGCAATCAAAAGAACAATTGGCTGATATCTTCACCAAGCCACTGCCCAAGGATACATTTGAATACTTGAGAAAGAGACTAGGGGTCAAACCCTTGTCTACTAGTCAATAAAGGACTGAAGGCTGCATCAGCCTATATATTATCAGAATATCATTCATACTGATGCAAGCAAAAAGATGAACTTCAAAGCTACATCTATATACAGAAAGGTATATATCAGAACCAAGCACCAGAGCATATTTTTGTATTGTTGATGGATAAGGGAAATTCAAGGAATATATTATGGATAAAAGAAAACAATTGTTTGACATAAATGTAAGATATTTGTTTGGCATTGTTGTCAAAGGGAGAGAACGTATCCATATTATCACAAGAAATTATTCATTATCAGACTACTCCAAATAGGGAGAGATCATATCCAAAGGGAGAGAATTTGTATGAAGAAATCATATACAAAGGGAGAGTTGCTGAAAAGAGACATCAAAGAAGAAGAACAGTCAAAAGAGAGAAATTGACACAAGAAGAGAACACAACACATCAGAAGAAGAAACACAAAGAGATGGAAGAATCAAATCTAAGCTAACACAGAGCTTACCGGTGGTCAGACATTTTTATCAGTTATCAAAACAAACTATTTGGTAATTTGATGAATCTCAACATATGTATTTCATATTGTATTAGAAATAGTATAGTGTGATAATATAGTATGTTTCCATCAATGCCAAAGGGAGAGATTAATGACATGTAACTGATTGAATGTTTGATAATGTTAAGTTGAAGATGATGAAAGACATTAAATCACTTAATGGTTTGTATTGTCATTGATGTCAACTTAATATCATATGTACGGTCATGTACATAATGTCAAAGACTTCAGAGAATCAATGGAACAAAGATTATGCTTTCAGCAATGCATAAAATTCAAGTATTCACTAAGTGACAGACAACACCGATGGAGTGCACACCATCGATAAAGGCAAAGAAAAAGTCACACTGATACCCGATGATAAGAAGATAGTTTTGCCCGATGAGAAAAATCATAGTGATCCCTGATAGATGGAGATCCCGAAGCTAACTGGAGTTACACCGATGGAATTGGCAGTTGTCACTGATGACTAACTACAGAATTGATCGACATAATAGAGAGTTCAGAAAATGATAAAATATCTAGCTGGCAGAGCTTAAAGATAGACTTAACTAGTTATTTTATTTGTTTTATTCACCCAGAGTTAAGTAATTTATTTAAAGAAGATTTGTACAGTTGGAAAGAGGATAACTATGAGATAAATTAGGAGTTAAAGCCATAAATAAGATTGGATGGATTTTTATTTATGCCAAAAATCAAGAATCAAGAATCAAGAATTAAGGAACATCATGTCTATATAAGAGACAAGCATAATTCATTTCTGTAATCACAAGCAATCACATACATGGAAGGGGAGTGAATAGAAAGAGGATGCTAAAGAGAAACTGATGAAGGATAACTTCATACAGTACTGATCAATCAAGCTGAAGGAGAGATAAAGAATTTTGCAGACACCAACGAATAGTGAAGCATAGCATCATAGAGCGGAAATTGTGGACCACAAAGAATTGAATTGATACATTGATCAGAGAGGTATTGTACTTAAATAGATTTGAAAATCTGCAATTCAAGTTGCATTAGAAATAGGTCATAATGTTTCAGTTTAACCATTGAAGCATCAAGTCTCTTAACAGAGTAGGACTTAACCATCTTCTATAATTGAGGTATATCCTAACAAATTGCCAAAAAGGTTGATTCATGAAAGTAGCATTGAAATTGCATAAATCCTATTGATAGCCTAAGAAGAAGGTTGATTCAAGGATGGTAGCAAGATTTTCCTAAAGCCTATTGACAGTCTTAGAAGGAGGCTGATTCAAGGATGGTAGCAAAATAGATGCCAAATACTAAGTGACAACCTCTATGTATAAAATCCTCTAACAAGGTTGCACTTAACAATGTGTTTGTAACCTTTAACAGGGTTGGCTCCTAATAGGGCTCACTTCAGAAGAGTGAAAATTTAGGGTACCGGTCCCAGTGGTTTTTCCCTTAACAGGGTTTCCACGTTAAAATCCATGTGTTATGTGTGTACAGTTTATTACTTTATCATTTTAAATTTCACATATGCATTTATGGATTGATTGGTATACTCTACATATTTACTGAGTATCGGTAAATAGTTTTACAGCTTATCGGTTATCAAGGAGAATAAGGACAGACAAGGTAAACTGACAGACAGTCAAATATTATATGTATTTCATGGCATGCATCTTGTAGGGACTTAATAATCTAAGGTGTATTGATTGGTGGTTAAAGATTAAGGATAAAAATTTGAGGCCACTAATTCACCCCCCCCTCTCAGTTATTACTAACAGGAGGGATGAGGGAAAGTCACTGGAAATCACATCATGGTAAGTTTCAAGAAGTTAATAAACTTCCTTTGGTACTGCTTTCTCTTTGTTTTCTATTGTTGCATTCTTTGGTTTTTGGATTAGAACATATCCTCCCTTATCTTCCCATTTTACTGTCTCAATCATTTCCTTTTCTCCCACAACTATTTTTACTAGCTCCTTTTCTTATTTTGTATCAGGTAGAGGCTTCATTGTGAAAGAGACACTATTTTGGACAATGGTATAGGTGTTTTTCCTACTATTATGAGTGGCATCCACATCATATTTCCATGGTCTACCTAGGATTAGATGGCAACATCCATTTTCACTATGTCACATAGAACTCTTTCCTTGTAATCACTTATAAAAAATTTTACCCAAGCCTATTCTTTTACCAATGTTTGTTGACGCTTAGTTAACCAAGAAACATTATAGGGACAGGGATGTGGAAATTTTTTTAATTTTAAATTTTGAACCATCTCATTAGACACTAAAATTTTAGTAGAACCAGAGTCAATGATTAGTTTAGATACCCTTTCATGGATTTTGCAATTGGTTCTAAATAATGTCTTTATGGCAGTTCTCTGCCTTGCGGAATCTACAATAGGGTATGCCTCATCATTAGGCATACGCCTTCTTCTGGTTCAATCTCCTTTGATATGTTACTTTGATTTTCTTCTTGGGCTAGTTGTACTCTTCTTTCTCCTTGGTAGTTTGACCTCATCTTCTCACGACATCTATTGCCATGGTGTCCCAACTGGTTACATTTGAAACATTTCAAAGGGCCATTGTTTCTTTAACCCAATCTCCCTCTTCTAAAGGGTCTCCTTCCTCTATAGTTTCCTCTAGAGCTTGAATCTCCTTGTTCTTTGTCTGCTTGTCTTTTCTCTTCAAAAGGTCTTGGGGACTGTCCTCTTCCAAAAGAGTTTCCTCTACCCCTAAAGTTTTTGTTGTTATTATTGTTATTTCCCCTTCCTCTATTGTTTTTCTCTTGTCTTCTCCTTAAATTGTCTTCTTCTTTCAATGCTAATTGGTAGCATTTGTGTACTATCTCTACTATGTATAGACTTAGGTATTCTTGGATTGGGAACTTCAACCCATTAATGTAGCTTGCCAACTTTTCTTCTTCTATCTCTTTTATACTAGCCTTTATACATAATTTTTGAAACTCCTCTGTGTATGCGGTCACATCCATGTCTTTCTGTCTGATACTTTACTTCTTCCTATGGAGTCTCACCTAATAGTCTTCAGGGACATAGGTTTCCCTAACCAATGCAATCATTTTATTCCATGTTGATATCGTACTCTTACCATTCTTCACCCTTTCAGTCTGGATGAAGTTCCACCAAGTTAGGGCTCCTCCCTTTAACTTGGATTTTGCAATCTTGACCATATATCCTTCTGGTATATCTTCACATTCGAAGAAACTTGTCAAGGACTCTATCTAGTCCATTGATAAATGAGGGTCCATTCTCCCACTAAAAATAGGTAAGTCTATCTTTACATACATGGATCTCCTTTCCATGGATTTAAGAGCATTCAAGAGGGGCCTCTGGTCTACAGTAACCTCTCCTTCTTCGTGCTCAGGGGCTTCTTCTCCTTCCCCTTCTTCATCATTTCCAAAGTGTCCATCCATCCTCTTGTCTATCGTGCTCTTGAGTCTTTCCAACTCTTCTCTTAAGGGTTGATTTTCAGCCCTCATTGTCCTATTATCATCCATCTATTCCCTAACTAGTTCGGCTAACTCCATGTTAGTCATTATTAAATTAGTTTCTCCATCTCCTTCTGACATCTTTGTCTTCACCTTAGGATTCCTCCTAAGTGCTGATACCACTTGATGCAGAGGTTATGGTTCAATCTATATCCTAAAGGACTAAATTTATTAAATTTGTAAGAAGGCCAATTATCATAGGCTCCACACCTAAGAAATAAACTTCCTTACTCCAATACTGCATCCAAAATAACTGATTCAAGTTTCTATTTGGGTTGATTTGGACAATAATACTCATTGACCCTACTTGGGTACACCATCTTTTGGTAAAACACAAGAGGCATTGTGAATTAGTGGAATGGGGTTGGATCAACTTTCCAATGGCTTATTCAGGACCAACATGACACAAATCCACTATTGGAAATCCTTCTAGACTTGTGGTTATAGTACTTCCTTCTTTAGGCACCTAATTCCCTTGTAGCCCTATGCAGACATTTTTTGGACCACAAATTCTTATCTTCCCAAAGAACCTAGGAAACAAAGAACAGTTTCAGATACCCTTTATCAAGATACAACTCCACCCTAACTTAGGGCTTGTGAATCTATCATGAAGTTCCTAAATACTCATTGTCTCGACAAGCCTAATTACCCCAATTAGGACAATTTAACAAAGGAAGTACTCACACAATGGAGTGCAGAGACTAACTGCTAACTCAAGGATAGTCTCCATGTCTAACATCCTCCAAATATTCAATCTAATTGCTTGATTCAACCCCAACATACCTCTATCTTCAAATGCTTATTATGTTCATAGGTTGCCACATTGAGATGTCAACCCAAAATCAATTGAAACTCTTGATTTTGACCACCAACCTAAAAAATGGTTTAGTATTCTCAAAAAACATATACATTCCCCTCATTTCACCAACTTTCAAATTTTCCCAACGGTGGAATGAGAAGAAGACATTTATTCAAGGAAACCCTAGGTAACTAGGGTTTTCAGGCAGTTTCCACCAAGAAGACTATAGATTTTGTTGTACAATAAATCAAAGGCTCATACCAAGTGAAAATGAAAGGAATTACACTCAACTTCAATAATTAATTTTTCTTCCACCTTGTTGAATCTGTATAGAGTTGTACAGAACCAGACAATGCACTATTTGTAGGAAAAATGGTCAATTTTTATTGATTGTTTCAAAATTTTACATCATTGTCTCCTCCACCCACCTGTAGGTCGATTTGATGAGTCCCCCCAATGGTTAAAACTTCATTTCAAACATGTATCCATTGGGAGTATGTTTTACAACCAACTTTTGAAAAGTTGTCAAGCCGACCAAAAGTTGCTAAGCAATTTTTTATGCAAAAGTTGCATTTTTGCATTTCTTGCTCTAAGTGAACAATTGTTGTTCACTAACATGTCTAGGGGTTACAAATGGAACAAAAATTCCTAATAAACACATAAAACACTAATACAAAACAATTTTGAATATTTGAGGATCCTTTGACCATATTTGACCAAGTGGTTCATAGAGTCCAAATCTTGGCACTAGGTCTTATAATTGGATCATTATTCCAAACTAAGAAGTCCTAATTTTCTAAGATATGTAGATGATGCAATCATGGTTTTGGGGCTCCTACACCAATTATTGTGGTGCATGAAGTTATACACTCAGTTAGAACAGAAAAGATGGATAGAATGATGGTCAAGCTTGATATTAGAAAAACATACGATGAAGTTGGCAAAGAATTTCTCTTGAAAGTGTTGGAGAAATTTGGTTTTGCAAGTGAATGGGTTTCCTGGATAAAAAGCTACATCTCAATGGTGAGGTTATGTATTATTTTAAATGGAAGCCCACATGGATTCTTCGAAACTAATAAAGGAATAAGGTTAGGTGATCCTATATCACCCTTCTTATTTATAATTATGGTTGAAGTGCTTGGCAGATTAATTAACTCCAAAAAGAGGAGTGGTGTATGGCATGTCATAAAAGTTGTTGAAGGTGAACCCCCAATATCCCATTTAAAATTTAGAGATTACACATTCTTAGCTGGTGAGGCTTATATTAGAGAAGAAAAAGTTATGAAATCAACAATTGATAAATACAGTGATGCCTCTAGTCAGAGAATCAACTGGAGGAAATTGAAGATATACTTTTTTAATACCCCTCTTCAGAGGAAGAGACATATTTTTCAAATTTTGGAGATGAGAAAAGGATTTTTACCAGAAAAATATTTAGGCATTCCTTTATTTGGTGGGGCATGTAGATTTGATCTATGGTCGGATTTAATTACTTCATGTTCAAAAAAAATGGAAGGATGGAGGGGTAAGTGTCTCTCTCCTGCAGGTAGGATTCTAATGTTTAAGTCAATTATATCAGCTATCCCTATCTTTTATATGATGTGCATGAGGATCCCAAGAAAAGTTTTAAATAAAATTGGACAACAAATGAGGAAATTTTTCTAGAATCGTACTAATCAAGAAGACAAAGTTCCTCTGCTTGCTTGGGACAAGGTTTGTCAGCCTAAAAATAAGGGAAGCCAACATTAGAGATTGGCATTTCATGATACTTCCCTTGGTGCCAAATTTTTCTGGAGCATCATCACAAGCCCTAATAGATTGTGGGTGAGAATCATTAAAGCAAAATATATGGACTCATATGAAAACAATAGGATTATCACAATAAGAAATCCTCCTAGAGGATCTGCAATAGAGAATTCCATCATGTCTTGTAGACATGTACTCACTAAGCATATCACTTGGAATATTGTAGATGGTAAGGATGCTAGATTTTGGGAGTAGTCATGAATTGGATATCCAACATTAAAGGATTATGCTGAGCTGCATGACCTATGACTTTATTTTGTTAGGTCACGAGGGGAGAAAGTAGTGGATTACTTTGAAAGGAAAGAAGACCTAATTGGATGGGAATGGAAATGCAAGAATTTAGATAATGAAGGACTATCTGAGCAATAAAAGAGAATGATGAGGGAAGTTTTGAATCCAGGTATTTAATTTTAAACGGTGGGAAAGATAATATAGTTTGGTTTTGTTCAAAAAGTGGAACATATTATATCAAGCTGGGTTATCAAATATTAGATGACAATGATAATAGAGAGCATTGGCCTACTACATTATGTTGGCTTCTGGATTGTTTACCAAAGGGTGGTGTTTTTGCATGGTTGGCGACAAGGGGAATGATTCTTATAGGGGAGAGAAGAAAATAGTTGGGATATATGGGCCCAAATAAATATGTAATTTGTGAAGAAGCAAAAGAAGATGCAGATCATCTACTTCTCGAATGCAAGATTGCAAGTCAACATTGAGAAATGGTAAAATTGAAGTTGGGATGGAATATCCCTCTACAAAACATAATTCAGGACATATTCTTGAGCTGGCCCACAAGTCATAGAAAATCAATGCTATCTGGTATATGGGAAATATGCAAGGAGCGTAACAGAAGGATTTTTGTGGATAAGAGAGAGTCAACTCAAAGGTTACTATATAGATTAACCAATAGATTGAGGAAGTGTTGAGATAGTTTGTATGAAAGAAAGAGCTCAACTTCCCATTCAAAGGTAGTGATCTAGAAGAATTCAAATAATTGGCCTGGAGTAAAAATCAGGCATTTAGGACTAGTAGGAGACAATGGTAGAGTTGTAAAATTAAAATATTGTTGTAAGTG
The DNA here is from genome assembly GCA_018584345.1 of Thuja plicata. NCBI lineage: Eukaryota > Viridiplantae > Streptophyta > Pinopsida > Cupressales > Cupressaceae > Thuja > Thuja plicata. The sequence goes on along the minus strand of MU227966.1, from coordinate 3,046,674 downwards.
GCAACAACCCGAAGCAGGATGGATAAAAGTTAAATTTGATGATTCTTCAAAAGGGAATCCAGGAAGTTATGTTGCACGGGTGATTGCTATAAATTGGGTAGGGGAGACTTTGTCTTTTAGTGCTCAGAGACTAGCAGAGGGAAAAAATAACATGGCAAAAGTGAAAGATGCATTGTTGGGTGTAAGAATGGGATTGAAACTAGGAATAACAAAATTACATTTAAAGGGTGACTATCTAATTATCGTAAATGCTATTATGAAAAAAAATAGAGAGGCTTGGAATTTACAACCTATTATTCAAGAAATACTGGATCAGATGAAGCTCTTTGAATAATTTAAAATATCACATATTAGGAGATCTGGAAATATGGAAGCTGACACACTGTCAAAATGTTAATCATTTGAGAAAGTGGGAATAATTTATTATGAAAATATGAATATATTGTCAAAAGTTTGGCAGTAATGAAAACATATCCTCATCTATTTGACAAGATAGTATGACATATGCAAGCTTTAAAAATTGATTTGGGAGATGCATGATGTAATCGATGGACTAAAATATGATATGGATGGGATGGCTGAACGGTTGGGTGGCCTTTGAAATATTGTTTTTAATTGTGTCCAATGCATTGATATGATTACAGTTGCCAGAGTTGAGCGTCAGGAAGTGACGTTGGGCTATAATGAAGTAATAACAAGAGGATAGGAAATTTCTTCATTCCTAAATGAATGTGTCTGGACATGCCTTCCATTACATTTAATCATGGAAAGGGATATCTCTCTAATATTTAGTTTTTTATGGCACGTCATAGGAGATCAATGACACAACGAAAAGGATAGGATGATCATTTTAGAAATTAAAAAAAGCTTGTGTTGTGCCAAGAAATTAATGCATTTTGCCTCTTATATAATTGCCTATGGAGATTTCAGGATTGCTAATTTCTTTAACTCATCCTAGGAAATTGAGGTTCATTTGCTCTATCATTTGATATTTTCTATATTGAAACTATTTGGTTAGAGGTTTTTGCTTGCAGGATTTTGAAGGAGTGAATATGGAGGAAACATTTACTTTGAAACTAGTGGCCTGGAAGCAGCAGAAATATTTTTTTGGCTTGGTTAAGAAGTCTAAGTTGAGAAAATTTTGAAATGGGTGAATGAGGAGGTGATGGAAGTGGTGCTTGAAATGCTTGGCCCTAAATTTCAAGAGGCAACTCACAGGGGCTGACTGAATGTTGATATTGCCCCCATGATTCTGGCATGGGCTCTTGATTTGGGTGACAATTTTGATGTGATTAGATGAGCTATGCATGCTCTTTTTGAGGATGATATCTTGGGTGAGTTGGAGACTTTCTTGGAGTGGGCATGGCTAGGAATGGGTTTTGATTATTTAGAAGGTATCATTGATGAAGAGATGGCACTGGTTGATGGTAGGGTCCCATTAATCTGCTGGCATCATAGGGCTGAAAAGGGTGAATACAAAATAGGTCGACTAATTGGATGGGAAAGCCTTAAGATGGCTCTTAGGATCCATAAGGCTAATAGTGAAGGGGATGATGAGGGGCCTCCACAATGAGAACCAAGGAGAAGGCATGCAAATAAAATAGGGAGAAGTGGAAGAAGGGGTTAGCCTCTTGTGGGTCGTTGTGTGGAAGATGGTGGAGAAGAAAAGAAAAGAAAGGAAGTTTTTTTAAAATTTTGGGAAAAACTTTTTGGGTGGTTTTTCGCTGGTGTGGAGTTGTGAAATTAAAGAAATATTTTGAAATTGAGGGGAGCACCACCCTCCATTTTGTCAGTATTATTTTGTTGCTAATGCTGAAGGTCAAGAATAGATGTGGATTTTTCTCAATGAATGGAAATGCAAGGGAATACAGAGCTCTCAGTTGAGGACGACATGGTTGGGGCAGGATAATATTTCTATCATCTTTGTAATGATAGTTTGAAAAATATTGTATATGTTCATGGTAGAGATTATTTTCAAAGCATAGTTTGTCTATAGAGATACATAAATGATACTCAGGTAGAGCCTATTGTAAATATTGTTTAGAATGGGTGTTAGCAAAACATATAGATAGAAATGAAAGTATAGGAAAAGATGGTGAAATATGGGCTAAATATCAAATAGATAATACATACTTGAAATGTAAATCCTTATTTTTAGCATCAATAAAGCATAATTATTACTCATTATATATATATA
>MU227966.1:3007774-3025081 GCA_018584345.1 Thuja plicata | reverse complement strand
TGGGGATTAGTACCCACAAATATTGTACTAGGTATAATGAACCTGTTAAAGTTCCTTTGCCCTGTTAGAAGCAGTCTTTACAAATTAAGTACAATGACTTGGTTAAAGGTCTGACCCTGTTAGGAGTATTTTACAATAACCCTGTTAGGGGTGTATGGCTCACTGCCTAGGCTCACTTCCCATAAGATGAAGGCTACAACCCTCTAAATGTTGATATGCACTATATCAAAATGAACTATTGCAATGACACTGCTGTCTGATCAGTTCCATGTATGCGCGGATGTTTTTACTCCTTCAAAGAGCTATATCATCTTCTGACTTCATTATACTGTCCCTCTATAACTTCTTCTTACACCATAATTGACACATGTAACATATCTTTACATTACATACTTATATCTTCAAATCTGAATAGGCGTGACCCAAAATGAATCATTAGTCGGCCCTAAAACAAAAATACACAATGCTTTCGAACAAGTCAGCCTAAGTGTGTTTACTACAACATTAATTACATTAATAAAAAATTACAACTAAAGGCACTTAGCCATTACATTACAAAATCATTCACGCTGATCAAAACTATAGTCGGCTTCCATGCTCTATTTTCTGGACTGCAGGTCTACTAATCTATCTGTAACTTTTCCATACTGATGTTCCATACTCTGCGCATTTGGATCTAGCATGTATATACACCATAGAGTATATACCTAAGCACACATGCTCTGGTGTGATCTCTAACATGTGCGCTGACGTACTGATCTCTGTATGTGTATGTCTGCCCTATTTTCATACTTAGTCATTTTCCTTTCATGACAGAACTTAAGTATGACTTTGTTGCAATGATTGATAACACAAAATAAGTCATGCTTCCTTAGGAAGTCAACTTGCCAACATTAAGAGGTCCTAGAGGAGCTCATGACCCCTTAAAACCCCTAAGGAAACCAAAGATGTATTCTTAGGGGTCCTAATGTTTTGTAAGGGTTCATAAGACACATTAATGGGTCCTAGGAAACCTTATGACCCCTTACAACCATCTTATGGGTCCTAAGGGGTCATAGGAAACTTTATGACCCCTTAGGACCCCTTACAACCACTAATATGTATTCTTAGGGATGATAAAGGTTTTGTAAGGGGTATTAAGGGTCCTTTGACACCTTATGACCGCTTACATCACCTTAGGATGCCTACGATGTATTCTAAGGGGTCCTTGAGGGTCATAAGTGTTCTTGAGGGGTCTTAGGACACCTTATGACCTCTTAAACCCATCTTATGAGTCCAATGGGTCATAAGGGGTCTTAAGGGGTCCTAGGATGCCTTATGACCCCTTACAACCCCTAATATTAATACTTAGAGGTCCTAATGGGTCATACAGGGTCTTAAGGGGTCACAAGACACATTAATGTGTCCTAGGACACCTTATGACCCCTTAGGACCATCGTATGGGTATCAATGGGTCATAATAGGTCTTAAGGGGTCCTATGAAACCTTATTACCCCTTACAACCCCTTAGAACCCATAATATGGATTCTTAGGGTTCCTTAATTATTGTAAGGGGTCTTAAGGGGGAATAGGACATAGTAATGGGTCTTAGGACACCTTATGACCCCTTATGACCATATTACAAATCCTAAAGGGTTGAAAGGGGTCTTAAAGGGTCCTATGACACCTTATGACCTCTTACAACCCCTTAAGATCCCTAATATGTATTCTTAGGGGTCCTAAATTGTCGTAAGGGATTTTCAGACACATTAATGGGTCCTAAGATACCTTATGACCCCTTACAAACCCTTAGGACCCCTAAGATGAATTATTAGGGTTCTCGATGGGTTGTAAGGGGTATCAAGGGGTTGTAGGACACATCAATGTGCCCTATGACACCTTATGACCCCTTACAATCATCTTATGAGTCTCAATGGGTCATAAGGGATCCTATGACCCCTTATGACCCCTTACAACCCATGATATGAATTATTAGGTGTCCTAATGGGTCATAAGGAGATGTAGAACACATTTATGTGTTGTAGGACACCTTATGACCCCTTATAACCATCTTACTGATCTCAATGGATTGTAAGAGGTCTTAAGGGGTCCTATGACACCTTATGACCCCTCATGATCCCTTAGGACCCATAATATGTACTCGTAGGGGCCCTTAATTGTTGTAAGGGGTCTCAAGGCATCATAGGACACATTAATGGGTTTTAAGACACCTTATGACCCCTTACAACCATCTTACATGTCCTATAGGGTTGTAAGGAGTTTTAATGGGTCCTATGACACCTTATGACCCCTTAGGACCCCTAATATGTATTCTTAGGGATCCTAAATTGTTTAAAGGGGTCATAGGACATAGTAATGGGTCCTAAGATACCTTATGATCCCTTATGAACCCTTAGGACCTTTAAGATGAATTCTTAGGGGTCCTAATGGTTGTAGGACACATTAATGTTTCCTAGGACACCTTATGATCCCTTACAACCATCTTACAGGTATTAATGGGTCATAAGGAGTCTTAAGGGGTCCTATGATGCATTATAACCCCTTATGAACCCTAATATGAATTGTTAGGAGTCCTAATGGATCATAATGGGTCTTAAGGGGTTGCGAGACACATTAATGTGTCCTAGGACACCTTATGACCCCTTACAACCATCTTATAGGTCTCAATGGGTCATAAGAGGTCTTAAGGGGTCCTATGACACCTTATGACCTCTTACAACCCCTTAGGACCCCTAATATATATTTTTAGGGGTCCTAAATTGTTGTAAGTGGTCTTAAGGGGTCATAGGACACATTAATGGGTCCTAGGATACCTTACAATCCCTTACGACCATCTTACAGGCCCTAAGGGGTTGTAAGGTGTCTTAAGGGGTCCTATGACACCTTATGACCCCTTACAAACCCTTAGGACCCCAATATGTATTCTTAGGGTTCCTAAATTGTTGTAAGGGGTTTTAGGACACATTAATGGGTCATAAGATACCTTAGGACCCCTTATAAACCCTTAGGACCCCTAATATGAATTCTTAGGGGTCCTAACTGGTTGTAAGGGGTCTTAAGGGGTCACAGGACACATTAATGTGTTCTAGGACACCTTATGATGCCTTATGACCATCTTACAGGTCTTAATGGGTTGTAAGAGGTTGTAAGGGGTTCTATGACACCTTATGACCCCTTAGGACCCCTAATATGAACTATTAGGGGTCCTAATGGGTTATAAGGGGTCTTAAGAGGTCACAAGACACATTAATGTGTCCTAGGACACCTTATGATCCCTTACAACCATTTTATAGGTCTCAATGGGTTGTAAGAGGTCTTAAGGGGTCCTATGACACCTTATGACCCCTTAAGAACCTTTAGGACCCCTAATATGTATTATGAGGGGTCCTAAATTGTTATAAGGGGTCTCAAAGGGTCATATGACATGTTAATGGGTCTTAGGACACCTTATGACCCCTTATGTCCATATTACAGGTCCTAAGGGGTTTTAAGGGGTCTTAAGGGGTCCTATGACACCTTATGATCCCTTAAAACCCCTTAGGACCCCTAATATGTATTCTTAGGGGTACTAAATTATTGTAAGGGGTCGTATGACACATTAAGGGGTCATAGGAGAAATTAACGTGTCCTTAGACACCTTATGACCCCTTATGACCTTCTTACGTGTCTCAATGGGTCATAAGAGTTCATAAGGGGTCATATGACACCTTATGACCCCTTACAACCTCTTAGGACCCCTAAGATGTACTCTTAGGGGTACTTAATTATTGTAAGGGGTCTCAAGGGGTCATAGGACATATTAATGGGTCCTAGGACACATTATGACCCCTTACAACCATCTTATGGGTCCTAAGGGGTTGTAAGGGGTCTTATGACACCTTATGAACCCTTAAAACCCCTCAGGACCCTTAATATATATTCTTAGGGGTCCTAAATAATTGTAAGGGGTTGTAGGATACATTAATGGGTCACAAGAAACCTTATGAACCCTTAAAAACCCTTAGGACCCCTAAGATAAATTCTTACGGGTCCTAATGGGTCGTGAGGTGTCTTAAGGGGTTGCAGGACACATAAATGTGTTGTAGGACACCTTATGACCCTATACGACCATATTATCGGTCTCAATGGGTGGTAAGAGGTCTTAAGGGGTCCTATGACACCTTATGACACATTTCAACCCCTTAGGATCCCTAAGATGTATTCTTAGGGGCCTTAAATTGTCGCAAGGCATTGTAGGACACATTAATGGCTCCTGAGACACCTTATGTACCCTTACGACTATCTTACAGGTTCTAAGGGGTTGTAAAGTGTCTTAAGGGGTCATAATACACTTTTATGACCCCTTAGGACCCCTTAGGACAACTAAGGTGTATTCTTAGGGGTTCTAAATGATTATAAGGGGTATAAGATGCATTCTTAAAGGTCATCAAGTGTTGTAAAGGGTTTGAAGAGGTCTTATGGGACCTTATGTCCCCTTACAACCCCTTCTGACAATGAAGATGTATTATTAGGGGTCCTATTATATCGTAAGGGGTCTTAAGGGGTCATAAGTCACATTTTTTAGATTAGCTATGGAAAGTTAAGTACTGAGAGGGGAGGGGTGAATCAATACTCAAAAAAAATTTTAAACATGTAAACTAAACATTTACTGAGCTGAATGCATTGAAAATCATATAAACTAAAGCATGTAAATATAGCTCAAAACACCGTGATTTTTGGTCACACAAAAATTATTTGTTAGAGGAAAAAAATGTGGTGTGGATGGCACCCACAATCCCTCACTACTACAGCAAAAAGGTTTCTCGGTTAGAGCTACAATGTTAGCTACTTCTGATAGCTTACCATGTTAGGAGTATAAAAAGAATTATACAATCTACCTTGCTAAAGGATTTAACAATATCTAATCTAAGAGATGTACCTTACTAAAGGACTTACAAAATAAGACCTATTAGGGTCTACCCAATAATGGGATTTATACTCCTCTTTAGTAAAATAAAAATCAATACAAAAATATCTATGTAAATGCATCAACATATACTATTCAGACTCTCTATGCTCAATATTTTCTTTACCTCATACTACACTTGGTAGCATCAAACTCATTCATCTTCTATGATCTATTGTAACTTCTCTACACTCTTGGTACCTTCTCTGTACTCAGTGCTCATCCACACTTCAAATTCTCAACAACTCAACAAACTCACTCTTTTCCATTCAAATCATCCTTTATATAATAAATGTTTTACCTCTTAATCTCATTGGTTAGGTTTTCCTTCTTTTTCTCTCGACTGTCAGATCATCTTTACAAATAGATTCAATGTATCAGGTACTCGGTGAACCATGTAACCATTACCTTAGGACTTTCATTTTTCTTTGAAATAACATCATATCTTTTTCTACTTGATCTTCACCATAGATCTTCACCTGGAATTTTCTTGATCGTAGATCTTGTAACTAACTTCTTCTTCAGCTTTAGAATCTTCTAGATTATCATGGAATTGCATTAAATGTCGATATGACCCATGTTTTCTATAATTTTTCATGTTGTTCCTTTCTCGGTAACTAAATTTCATGACTCGGTAAACTCTCTACTCGGTAACTATCATTCACTACTCGGTGCTTGGTTTGCTCGGTACTTTGTTGACTGGCTCGGTGTGACTCTTTCTACTCTTATAGTTCCTTCTCCTTTTATCGATTGACTTAATTATTCAATATGAATTTGACAAAACTAATGATGAAAAACTAACTTGGTAGGAGTAACAATCTTCCCCTTTGGCATTAGTTTGGCATCTTTGTTAAAAAATTCAAAGTCATCAATTTTTTTTTATAAAATATAACTTATAACTCCCCCTTTCATAATACTTCCTATATACTATATCTTCCCTTTGTTGGAAATATTTCTACAATGTAAACAATTGTTATTTTGTCATTGATGTCAAACCTTAACTGGTGAGACTACTTTTGTATGTTTAAGTACTTCATCCATTGATTGATGAAGATTTGAAAAGAATGGAATAAAAAGAAGACCAAAGAAATGGTTGAGTTATGAGTATAAACCAGGGTACTTGATCAGCTGGCACTTTGGCAAAGTGATACATTTTTTATCTAGCATTGACAGTTCACTGGAAGGTCAATGCTGAGCAAAGAAAAGTTGATGCCGCGCAAAGCAAAAGGTGATGCCGAGCAAAGCAAAGATGATGCCGAGCAACAGTGAAATGTCAAGGGAAACAGTGAAATGCCAAGCATCAATATTTTGTTTATTGATGAGATTTGAGATCTATGGCCGACATAATTGATTTTATTGGGATATGCATTATTAATTAAGATTAGTCCATAATCATTTAATACACGGGAAACTGTTATTAGCACATGGATTCAATGGTTAATAAATGACTGTATTGGAGAAGTAAATTAATTGTAAAGATGGAAAGATCCATTGGATCTGACCTAACCTAAGATCTATGATCCTGATTAAGTGGCAAAATATTTATTTGACCTAGATGAAGAGGTATAACATAACCTAGTGTGGTTATTGTTAATGTATCGGAGTGGAATGCAAAGTGTTTCATGGTTAATTGAGTGATTTGCAAGATCAAAGCAGAGAAGGCTGAAAAAAGAAGCAGAGAGAGATTGCTTGACAGATTTCCAAGCAGATCTAAAGTTTGAGATGAGAATGGAGGCCACTCAGTGAATTAGTATTATAGCTGAAACTGGATCTGGATTTGCAAAGTAAGTTGTATGAATCAGATCACACCTACTGATTACTTTCTAACCATTGTATCAGTTAAAATCCTTTAACTAGGTTGACCTAACAGTCATTGTATAAATCCTCTAAAAAAGGTGACATTAAGATTGGAATCTTCTAAGTCCTCTAACAAGGCCACTCCTAATAGGGTGATTAAATCCTTTAACCAGGTCACATTTGACAGTGTGTTTTGTAACCTTTGACAGGGTTGGCTCCTCACAGGGCATTACTTTAGAAGAGTAAACTTTTGGTAGCATGTTATTGGTGGTTTTTCCCATATTGGGTTTCCATGTTAAATCATGGTGTCAAAATGTGTGAATGTTATTGTTGTGTTTTACTATTAAGTTTCTGCAAGTTTATTTCATTAGTACAGTAAACTGCACACTTTTATTGTTTACTACTGCCGGGTAGATCTGAGTTGTTGAAGTTGATTTAAAGTTTTAAATGGGCACATTAGGACCCAAGGATAACTAATTCACCCCCCCTCTCAGTTATTCTAAATTCATATTAACAATTGGTATAAGAGCTGTGTTATCTTGAAAAGTTTGAACATACTTGGAGATAAAGATCAAGATGTATAAAAGGGATGGACCAAAGATCAACAAGGAAAACTTTCCTGCATGAAATTTTTTGATGAAAATTCATCTGGATAGTATTGGTGAATGTGCTAAATGACATATTGAAACAGAATATGTAGCCCCTACTAGAGTTTTAAATGCTGCACAACTAAGAGAGAAGCATGAACATAATCAAGCAATGCTAGAACTTGCATCATCTCTAAACTATCATGATTTTGAGGACATCAAAGATTGTACAAGTGCAAAGCAGACATGGGATACCCTTACAACTATCTATGGAGGTGATACAAATGTAATGAGAGCCAAATCTGAAAGCTTGAGAGGTAAGTTTGATGATTTAAAAATGCAAGAAGGAGAAAATATAGTGCAATACTATGATAGGATAAAGGAAGTTGTAAATGCTATCAGAGGAGCTAAGGGAGTAATTGATGATGATACTATCATGAGAAAAGTATTGAGAACACTTCTTCCTATTTATGCTATTAGAGTATCTGCAATTCAAGAACTGAGGTGTACTCCTAATAACAATTTAACTCTGGAAAGTCTGGTAGGAAGACTTACTGCATTTGAGTTGTCAAATTTTGACAACTACACTCCACAAGCTATTGAAACTACATTCAAGTCATAGTTGTTCATCAACAAATCTAAGAAAGGAAAGAAATGTGTGGACAGTGACAAAAACACCTCAGATGATGATCTCAAAGAGCTTGAGGCACTTATGGCAAGAAGACTAGCAAGAGGAAAAGGAAAACTCAAAGGTAAACTTCCTATTATTTGTTTTTCTTGTAACAAAGTTGGTCATATTTCTGCTAGATGCCCTGACAAGAATGAAAAGGATGAAATAAGGGAAAACAAGTATAAGGATGGAAAGGATGACCAAGACTACAGAAAGTACAAAGACTACAAAGAAAAAGGTAATAAATCCTGCTATATAGCTGAAGAAGCTTCTGAAGTGAATCTGACAAATATGATGAAAATTATATAGAAGTAGTGTATGTTGCAATGAAAGATGATTTTGATGATGATGAGAAAACTACACTAATTTCTTATATGAGTAAAGGTGACTGTTGGATTATTGACAGTGGTTGTTCACATCACATGACTAGTGATAAGGACAAATTTGAAACATTAGATCAATGCAAAGGTGGATATGTTAAATTTGGTAATGACACACCTTGTAGAGTCAAAGGGAAAGGATCAGTTCAACTGAATAATAAGATTAGATGTGATGATGTACACTGGGTTAATATCTTAAGTATAACTTGTTGAGTGTTTCACAGCTCAACACTTTTGGTTACAGAGCTGAATTCCATCACAGGAAAGAAAAGATCTGTGACACAAATGGAGAGTTAGTTGGTGGTGGTGAGAAAACAAAAGGTAACTTGTTCTATCTGGATTTAGCCAAAGAGACATGATTGTTTTCACAATATAATGATGTTTGGCTATGGCATAAGAGGCTATGTCATGTTAATTTTGATAACTTGGTCAACATAAGTAAATTGAAAAAGGTTAGAGGACTACCTAAGTTAAAGAAACCTGAGAATGTAATGTGTAAGCAATGTCAGTTGGTCAAGATGACTAAATCTAGTTTTAAAAGAAAAACTCATACTTCTAAGAATATTTTGGAATTATTTCATACTGACCTTTGTGGACCTATTGGTGAGAAAATTTACTATGGAGACAAATATTTTATTTTATTTGTAGATGAATACTCTAGGATGATGACTGTTATGTTTCTAAAAGAAAAATCTGATGCATTTCAGTTATTTAAGTGGTACTTGGCAAAAGTTGAAAAGAAAATAGGTAAGAGCCTGAAATGTCTGAGATCTGACAGAGGAGGAGAATTTATTTCTAATGAGTTCAATAGGTTTTGCAATGACCGAGGGATAAAAGATAGATGTCAGCACCTAGGATGCCAACACAGAATGGTATAGCTGAAAGAAGAAATTGATCTATCATGGACTGTGCTAGAACATTAATGATGGAGAAAAATGTTGCACATAAATATTGGAGAGAAGCTGTAAGTACAGCTGTTTATACCCTAAATAGAGTACAAGTCAAGAAAGGTATAGATTCTACACCTTACAAGCTATGGTATGGATATGCACCTACTGTAAGTTACTTCAAAGTCTTTGGAAGCAAATGTTTTATACTGAAGGATAACAAAAATGGTAAACTTGATGCTAAAGGAGAAGAAGGCATATTTCTTGGATACTCTACTAAAAGTAAGGCATACAAATGCTTGAATTCTAACACTAACAAAATTGTGGAAAGTGCAAATGTTAAAATTGATGAATATGCATAAAGAAATGAATCTGAAAGCATGATTGAACCTGAAAGTTATAGATCATTCACATATCCTAAAGAAGAGGATTCTAATGAAACTGAAAATGAAGTTGTCGAGAAACAGTCTGCACCTGCCGAGACATAGAATGACATTTCTGGGAAATAGGAAGTGATTTCTGAGCTATCCAATGGAGATGCTTAGTCACAATTTCACCTTGAATTGAACTTAAACAATCAAAATGAAGCTGAGAAAGAGCCTAGTTTGGAAAAATATGTAAAAGGGCACCATAAACCTAATCAAATCATAGGATCAAAGGATTTAGCAGTCATGACAAGAGGAAAATTAAGAGAAGACACATGTTTGTTGTGTGATTTCAAGCCTAAGATAGTAAAAGATGCTTTGGACAATGAAGACTGGATTCAAGCCATGAACGAAGAGATAGACCAGATTGAAAAGAACAAGAAATGGACACTAGTACCTAGACCTAAAAACAAAAATGTAATTAGTACTAAGTGGGTATTCAGAAACAAGCTGAATGAACATGGAGAGGTCACAAGGAATAAAGCAAGACTGGTATGCAAGGGTTATGCACAAGAGGAAGGAATTGACTATGGAGAGACATTCGCCCCAGTTGCAAGATTGAAGGGTGTAAGAAATCTACTTGCATATGCAGCCTATAAAGGATTTAAAGTCTATCAAATGGATGTGAAGTCTGCATTTCTAAATGGGATACTAGAAGAAGAAGTATATATTGAACAAGATGATGGATTTTTTGACCCAAGTAAGAGGAACATGTTTTGCAGACTGCACAAGGAATTATATGGACTGAAGCAAGCACCAAGAGCATGGTATGAAAGATAGCACAATTACCTGATGAAGATTGGATTTGCAAGAACTAATGACAACAGAAATCTGTATTTGAAGATAGAGCAAGGTAAAGGAATTTTATTGGCTGAAATTTTTTGTGGATGACATTATATTCAGTGGACAAGATATGATATGTAAGGCATTTTCAAAAGAGATGCAAACTAAATTTGAAATATCTATGTTTGGAGAGATAAAATTATTTGTTGGACTACAAATACATCAAATGAAGAATGGTATCTATATTACACAATCAAAATATATCAAGGAGATACTAAAAAATTTTGGTATAGAAGACTCAAAACTAGTGAGTACACCCATGGCTACTGGATAGAAGTTGACAAAGAATGATGATACAAAAGAGGTAAATCAAACACTGTACAAATCAATGATTGGTAAGCTACAAAATGTTGTACATAGTAGACTTGATATTGCATTAGCAGTTGGAATTGTTGCTAGATTTTCTGCTAATCCAAAAGGGACACATATTATGGTAGTAAAAAGAATTCTAAGATATTTGAAAGGTACAAAAGGCTATGGTCTATATTACAAAAGGAATGACAAATTTGAACTCAGAGTCTATACTGATTCTGACTGGGCTGGTAATATTGATGATAGAAAAAGCACCATAGGAGGAGCATTTCTTTTGGGGAAAAGATTGGTTTCCTGGACAAGTAAGAAACAAAATTGCACCTCACAATCTACAGGTGAAGCTGAGTATGTGGCAACAATAGTTAACTAATCAAACATTGTGTGGTTGAAGATACTACTGAAAGGTATGAAAGAGGAGAACACAGAACTGGTTGTCATATATTTTGATAACACGAGTGACATTAATATTTCTAAAAATCCTATAATGCACTCTAAGACAAAACATATAGCTATCAAGTATCATTACTTGAGGGAGTTGGTACAGAACAAGGAAGTGAGACTGGAATATGTGAACACTAAGAAACAATTGGCAGATATATTTACAAAAGCATTACCCAAGGATGCTCATGAGTATCTAAGAGGTAAATTGGGGTTAATTCCCCTAACTGAGGCTAACTAAGTACTGAATGGTACTGCTGCATCAAATGTTTTAATCAAAACACTTGACACATTGATGCACAGTAAGTCACATTTTTAGGATGCTTCCTAAAAATTGTGAAGTGGAAATCAAGAAAAAATAAGTAGATCAATCATATACAAAGATGACAGGAACAACATGATACAAAAGATTAGAACTAAAGAATCTGCATGATAAAGATGTAAATATTTGGCATTGTTGTCAAAGAGGGAGATTATTGCTAAAACAACATGTAACAACAGATGCAAGGGAGGTATTACTGAAAGAGGGAGCTGAATAGAAATAGAAAACATCAGTGTGATTATAGACGCAGAAGGAGTCTGAATGAAGCTAAAGACATTAATGAAGATTTGTTCATATCAGGAACATAGGCACTTTTTGGATAGTATGGTAACTTTGGTTGGAAATTATTGTTTTATAGTTTAGTGTTGCCATCAATGCCAAAGAGGGAGATTGTTGGAAAGATTGCTACAATGTAGACAATTGTTATTTTGTCATTGATGTCAAACCTTAACTGGTGAGACTATTGTTGTATGTTTGAGTACCTCATACATTGATTGATGAATATTTGAAAAGAATGGGATAACAAGAAGAACAAAGAAATGGTTGAGTTATGAGTATAAACCAGGGTACTTGATCATCTGGCACTTTGGCAAAGTGATACGTTGTTTATCTAGCACTGAAAGTTCACTAGAAGGTCAATGCTGAGCAAAGAAAATTCAATGCTGAGAAAAGTGAAAGGTGATGCCGACCAAAGAAAAGATGACACCGAGCGACAGTGAAATGCCGAGGGAGACAGTGAAATGCTGAGCATCAGTATTTTGTTTATTGATGAGCTTTGAGATCTATGGCCGACATAATTGATTTTATTAGGATATGCATTATTAATTAATATTGGTCCATAATCATTTAATGCACAGGAAACCGTTATTAGCACATGGATTGAATGGTTAATTAATGACTATATTGGAGAAGTAAATTAAATGTAAAGATGGAAAGATCCATTGGATCTGACCTAACCTAAGATCTATGATCCTGATTAAGCGGCAAAATATTTATTTGACCTAGATGAAGAGGTATAACATAACCTAGTGTGGTTATTGTTAATGTATCGGAGTGGAATGCAAAGTGTTGAATGGTTAATTGACTGATTGGCAAGATCTAAGCAGAGAAGGCTGAACAGAGAAGCAGAGAGAGATTGCTTGATAGATTTCCAAGCAGATCTAAAGTTTGAGATGAGAATGGAGGCCACTCAGTGAATTAGCATTAGAGATGAAACTGGATATGGATTTGCAAAGTAAGTTATATGAATCAGATCACACCTGCTGATTACTTTCTAATGATTATATCAGTTAAAATCCTTTAACTAGGTTGACCTAACAGTCATTGTATAAATCCTCTAAACAAGGTGACATTTAGATTGGAATGTTCTAAGTCCTCTAACAAGTCCACTCCTAATAGGGTGATTAAATCCTTTAACCAGGTCACATTTGACAGTGTGTTTTGTAACCTTTGACAGGGTTGGCTCCTCACAGGGCATTACTTCAGAAGAGTAAAATTTTGGTAGCATGTTATTGGTGGTTTTTCCCATATTGGGTTTCCATGATAAATCATGGTGTCAAAATGTGTGAATGTTATTGTTGTGTTTTACTATTAAGTTTCTACAAGTTTATTTCATTAGTACAGTAAACTGCACACTTTTATTGTTTACTACTGCCGGGCAGATCTGAGTTGTTGAAGTTGATTTAAAGTTTTAAATGGGCACATTAGGACCTAAGGATAACTGATTCACCCCCGCTCTTAGTTATTCTAAATCCATATTAACACTCTTATGCATATGTACATATATCTATATCCCCCTATGTACTTTATATAATATATATCCCTCTTTTTTGACAAATATGCCAAAAAACAAAATTACTTATTGGGCTCAGTTGTATATACCTTATTAAAAATGTGTTTAAATCTTTTCTTGACATCTGCAAGTGATGTATCACATGTATCCTTTAGTTCTTGAAGCACAATTTTTATTTTCAACAAAATCAACTACCAATCCAATGATGGTGTCTAGGGAACTACCATCGGGAGTATTGACCAAATCCTTGGCCTTCTTTAGATGATTTTGCATAGACTCAATATGGGGAATCAAAATAGTTTGTAGCTCAAGGAGTTCCATCCTTATCTTTTTCTCTTCTAGTCTTAGTTCATGCTGCATTCCCACCATATGTTTTAACCTCAAGTAATATACTTGAAATGAACCTAGTTTAGTTATTACATTCTTCAGCTTCTCGGTCAGCTCTGTCTCAACAGACTCATTTTTCTTCTTAATATCCTCAATGAATTTTGAAATAGAACAAAATTTCTAAAATAATGAGAGAATAAAAAAAAATTATTCTCAATATCTGTACAAACTTTAGAAAGTGATACCTTATCCAGTGCAATACTCTACAAAAAATTTTCAATCATTTGCAGTTCTATTTTATTCTCATGAACTCTCAATATATAGTCAGTAGTTTCTTTATTCAGTTATTTGACTTGCTGCACTAGCTCTTTCACTTGACTATAAGACTACTCGATTCATCTATATTTGTATTAGGGACAATCTCCTATAGTACATCCTTAATACTTTCTAGTATAGTGGTCTTTTTTATTTTTGCAATAATTTGTCTTGTTCTTCTTTCTTCATCAGTAGGTTTCCAAATTTAGATAAGTCATTTGGCTTAAGTGAAAAAATATCTAGCTTTGGTATAACAATAGGTTGGCTCAAATCAACCTATTTTATTTTCCTATGCTTCCTCTTTGTGGTCTCAGTATAAGTACATGATGTGCTTTCTTCTCTCTTCTCCTCTTGCTTATCTTCTTTCTTCTCCTCTTGTTTCTCCATTTTTCTTTCTGTTTCCTATTTCTCCTCCTTCTCTTCTTGTTTGTCTTCCTTCTTTTATTCCTTCTTCTCTTCCTTCTTCTCTTGTTGTGTTTCCTCTTCTTTCTTCTCACGCTCCTTTGGTGTTTCAATTTATTTCTCTTGTTGGTGTCCTACATTCTCGGTGGAGGGAATCGACTTGGTGTTCTGTTCTTTGGTGGTCTCAGTTTCCTTAGCCTCTTCGGTTATGTTATGTTATGTCTCCTTTTGTGGTTCGGTGGCCTTCTCCTCTATATTCATAGAAACTTTAGATATACAATGATTAATGTTAGGATAATCTTTAACTTTTTCTATACAAGATTGATGACTGTAGTTGTAGCATTATCATTTGTATCCATTGGTTTTGCATGTTGTTCTCTGGTGGCCATGAAATCTTCATCTTTTGATATTTATTTTGTTGGATCTTTGTTAGTGATGTATTCAATAATGAACTCATCTTTCTCATGTGTCAAATTAATAATATCCATCTTACTTTGATATTCTTTGACAATTTCATCAATTTTATCATCATTTCCTTGCTTTGCTTTTGACATAGTTTATTTGATTAAAAAAATTTCTCTCTATTTATCGTCAGTTTCTTTCTGTACTGACTCCAAGTCTCCTACAATAATCCTTAAAGATCTCCCCTTGGTAAGAAATCTATCAGAATAGTTCTTTAATTCTTCATTAATTTCAATTATAGATAGCTCAGGTATGGTTAGTACCAGAGATCTTTCCTTCATTTGTTTCTATGAATTTATTACATGCTTCCATCTAGCATCAATCTTATATATAAATCATCAGGTAAATAAATTGCCATTTCAATAGGTGTAAATCTAAATTTGTGCACTGTAAAAACAATGACATCTTCAATTTTTACCTTATCTTCATCACTTTGTGATTCATACTTCGAATATTTCATCACTCCAAATCCTCCAATATTCTTTATTGAATCAAGAAAGTAATCTAGACTTCTTGGTGCTTCGGGTTGGTTTTCTAACCTTGAATTTACTAAGATCCTTAGAATTAGTCTCAATTTCTGCTTGCTGTTAGAAATAACTGAGAGGGGGGGGGGGGGGGAATCAATNGGGGTGAATCAATGGCCTAAAAAAATTATCCTTTAAACTTCAATCCACCAATCAATACACCTCAGATTATTAAGTCCCTACAAGATGCATGCCATGAAATACTTTAAATAATAAATTGTCTGTCGGTTTACCTTGTCTATCCTTATTCTCCTTGATTACCGATAAGCAGTAAAACTTATTTACCTATACTCAGTAAATATGTAGAGTATACCAATCAATCCAGAAATTCATATGTGAAATGTAAAACACTAAATTAATAGACCATATACACATAACACATGGATTTTAACATGGAAACCCTATTAAGGGAAAAAACCACTAGGACCGGTACCCCAAATTTTCACTCTTCTAAAGTGAGCCCTGTTAGGAGCCAACCCTCTTAAAGGTTACAAACACACTGTTAAGTGTGACCTTGTTAGAGGATTTTATACATAGAGGTTGTCACTTAGTATCTGGCATCTATTCTTCTACCATCCTTGAATCAGCCTCCTTCTTAGACTATCAATAGGCTTTAGGAAAATCTTGCTACCATCCTTGAATCAACCTTCTTCTTAAGCTGTCAATAGGCTTTAGGCAATTTCAATGCTACTTTCATGAATCAACCTTTTTGGCAATCTGCTAGGATATACCTCAATTATAGAAGACTATTAAGTCCTACTCTGTTAAGAGACTTAATGCTTCAATGGTTAAACTGAAACATTATGGCCTGTTTCTAATGCAACTTTGAATTGTAGATTTTCAAATCTATTTAAGTACACTACCTCTCTCATTAATGTATCAATTCAATTCCTTCTGCTCCACACTTTCTACTCTGTGATGTTGTGCTTGACTATTCGTCGGTGTCTATAGAATTCTTTAGCTCTCCCTTAGCTTGATTGATCAGGACTGAATAAAGTTATCCTTCATCAGTTTCTCTTTAGCATCCTCTTTCTATTCACTCCCCTTCCGTGTATGTGATTGCTCGTTATTAGTGATTCCAAAAATGAATTATGTTTGTCTCTTATATAGACATGATATTCCTTTATTCTTGATTCTTGGCGTGAAAAATAATCCAGCCAATCTGATTTATGGCTTTAACTCCTGATTTATCTCGTAGTTATCTTCTTGCCAACTGTATAAATCTTCTTTAAATCAATTACTTAACTATGGTCAAATAAAACAATTAAACCAACTAGTTAAGTCTATCTTTAAGCTCTACCAGCTAGATATTTTGTCATTTTTTGAACTCTCTATTCTGTCAGTCAATTTTGCAATTCGTTGTCAGTGACAACTACCAGTTTCGTTGGTGTAACTCCAGTTAGCTTCGGGATCTCCATCCATTGGGAATCATTGGATTTTTCTCGTCGGGCATCCTGTGATTTTGCTTCATCGGGAAATACTGTCTTGTACTCATTAGTTATCACTATGACTTTTTCTCTGCATTTACCGATGGTGTGCACTCCATCGGTGTTGTCTGTGACTTAGTGAATACTTGACTTTTATGCATTGTTGAAAGCATAATTTTTGTTCCATTGATTCTCTGAAGTCTTTTGCATTATGTACATGACCGTACATATGATATCAAGTTGACATCAATGACAATACAAACCATTAACTAATTTAATGTCTTGCATCATCTTCAACTTAACATTATCAAACATTCAATTAGTTATGTAACACCCCAAAATTGGCACCTAA
The DNA here is from genome assembly GCA_018584345.1 of Thuja plicata. Classification (NCBI taxonomy): domain Eukaryota; kingdom Viridiplantae; phylum Streptophyta; class Pinopsida; order Cupressales; family Cupressaceae; genus Thuja; species Thuja plicata. The sequence goes on along the minus strand of MU227966.1, from coordinate 3,007,874 downwards.
TAATTCAATCAATTTTGGTGCATTTTCTTATCTTCGAAGTCCTATTGTATTAGGCAAATTCTTCTCCTAATTGACTTTAATTGACTGAGTTTCAAATGCA
>MU227966.1:2986054-2998568 GCA_018584345.1 Thuja plicata | reverse complement strand
AAACATTTTAGATCCTTACCACTTTGTTTTTCTACCATAGCCTTATACCACTTAAACATCTTGAATGCTTCAGATTTTTCTTTTAGAAACATGACTGTCATCATTCTAGAGTAATCATCAACAAAGATAATAAAATATCTATCTCCATAATAAATGTTTTTCTTCATAGGTCCACATAAATCAGTATAGACTAATTTTAGAATATCATCAGATGCATGAGTTTTACATTTGAAACTAGACTTTTTCATTTTACCTTTTTGACAATTTTTGCACATGATGTTGTCTGGCTTTGTCATTGTCGGTAAGCCTCTTACACTTCTTCTTTTGCTTATTTTCATCATGTTGTCAAAATTCACATGACACAATCTTTTGTGCCACAACCATATGTCTTCATTTCTATTCATTAAGCAAGTGGTGTTAGTATCATACAGATAGAATAAGTTACCTTTGGTCTGTTCACCGGTACCAATCAGTTTTCCTGATACATTGAAGATCTTTGCCTTCTTGTTCTAAAATGCTACTCTGTGACCTGAATTATTTAGCTGAGAAACTATCAACAGATTAAAATTCAATCCTTTTACCCAATAAGCATTTTCACATTTAATCAGGTTATTCAGCATTATTGTTCCTTTACGTTTAACTGGACAAGGTGTATCATTTCCCATTCTTACTGTACCACCATTATAATATTCAAAGGTGTTAAAATTATCTTTGTCACTGGTCATATGGTGAGTACAACCACTATCTATAATCCAGATATCATTCTTACTAACCTTAGATATGAGTGCAGTTTCTTCATACCTTTCATCTTCATCTGAATCATCCTTCACAGCTACAAATACCCTCTCAATGTCATCATCAGGTTTGGTGTCAGTATCTTCCTCTTTACAAGTAGCTAGGTAACTAGCCTTCTTGCCTTTATCCTTGTAGTTTTAGGTATATTTTCTTTCTGATCATTGGTAACCTCTGTAATCTTTGTTATCACCTCTGTCGGATATCTTCTTAAAAGTTCTGTCATCACTTCTATCATCTTTTCTTCTGTTAGGACATCTAGTAGCAAAGTGTCCAATTTATTTACAATTAAAGCATACAAGTGGTAACTTTCCTTTGTATTTACCTTTTCCTCTTTGTATTCTTCTATCCATAAGTGCTTCTATTTCATCTAGATATTCTTCTTCACTTTCACTTTCACTGTCCCTTCTAGATGAGTTTCTATGATTGTATTTTCTTATTTTCATATAAGACTTAAATGCAGACTCTAAACTTGGTAAGAAACTATTGTCAAAGTTATTCATCTCAAATGAAATCAGTCTACCAATTAAGCTATCAAACTTAACTGTATTGTTTGCAACCGCTCTCATTTCTTGAATAGAAGAGACTCTAATAGCATATACAGGCAATAAGGTTCTTAAGATTTTACTTACCAATATTTCCTCTTCAAGTGTACCTCCAACACCTCGTATAGCATTGACTACTTATTTTATTCTTGTGTTGTACTATGTGATGTTTTCTCTCTCTTTCATTCTGAGATCATCAAACTTTCCTCTAAGGCTTTCTACCTTGGCTCTCAGAACATTTGTATCACCTCCATGTACAAGCTTCAGTTTGTCCCACATTTTCTTTGCAGTTGTGCAATCTTTGACGTCTTCAAATTTAGCATCAGAGAGTGAGGAAGAAAGCTCTATAACCATGCAGTTATTCTCATGCTTCACTCTCAATTAATCTACTATCAATGGTCCTATAGGAAACACATATTCAGTATCTAAGTATTGAGTAACATCATTACCAATACTTAATAAGTGGAGTCTTATCTTGCTTTTCCATGAAGCAAAGTGCTCTTTGTTCAACTTGGACACATCTCGTCTGTTCATCTTGTGATCTTTACTTAGGTCTTGAAACCTTCCTTCTAAGCATACAAGCTTTGATACCAATTGTTAATAATAACTTAGAGGGGGGGGGTGAATCAGTGGCCTAAAAAATTTATCCTTTAAACTTCAATCCACCAATCAATACACCTCAGATTATTAAGTCCCTACAAGATGCATGCCATGAAATACTTGAAATAATAAACTGTCTGTTGGTTTACCTTGTCTGTCCTTATTCTCCTTGATTACTAATAAGCAGTAAAACTTATTTACCTATACTCAGTAAATACGCAGAGTATACCAATCAATCCATAAATGCATATGTGAAATGTAAAACACTAAACTAATAAACCATATACACATAACACATGGATTTTAATGTGGAAACCATGTTAAGGGAAAAAACCACTGGGACCGGTACCTCAAATTTTCACTCTTTTGAAGTGAGCCCTATTAGGAGCCAACCCTGTTAAAGGTTACAAACACACTGTTAAGTGCGACCTTGTTAGAGGATTTTATACATAGAGGTTGTCACTTAGTATCTGGCATCTATTCTGCTACCATCCTTGAATCAACTTCCTTCTTAGACTGTCAATAGGATTTAGGCAAATCTTGCTACCATCCTTGAATCAACCTTCTTCTTAGGCTGTCAATAGGCTTTAGGCAATTTCAATGCTACTTTCATGAATCAACCTTTTTGACAATCTGTTAGGATATACCTCAATTATAGAAGACTGTTAAGTCTTGCTCTATTAAGAGACTTGATGCTTCAATGGTTAAACTAAAACATTATGACCTATTTCTAATGCAACTTTGAATTGCATATTTTTAGATCTATTTAAGTATAGTACCTCTTTGATAAATGTATCAATTTAATTCCTTATGCTCCACACTTTCTTCTTTATGATGTTGTGCTTCACTGTTTGTCGATGTCTACAGAATTCTTTAGCTCTCCCTTAGCTTGATTGATCAGGACTGAATGAAGTTATCCTTCATCAGTTTCTCTTCAACATCCTCTTTCTATTCACTCCCCTTCTATGTATGTGATTGCTCATTATTAGTGATTCTGGAAATGAATTATGCTTGTCTCTTATATAGACATGATATTCCTTTATTTTTTATTTTTTATTCTTGATTCTTGATTCTTGGCGTGAAAAATAATCCAGCCAATCTGATTTACTGCTTTAACTCCTAATTTATCTCATAGTTATCTTCTTGCCAATTGTATAAATCTTCTTTAAATCAATTACTTAATTGTGGTCGAATAAAACAAATAAAACAACCAATTAAGTCTATCTTTAAGCTTTTCCAGCTAGATATGTTGTCATTTTGTGAACTCTCTATTCTGTCAGTCAATTCTGTAGTTTGTCATCGGTGACAACTGCTAGTTCCATTGGTGTAACTCCAAGTAGCTTAGGGATCTCTATCTGTCCGGCATCATTGGATTTTTCTCGTTGGGTATCCTATGATTTTGCTTCATTGGGCAACACTGTCTTCTGCTCGTTGGTTATCACTGTGACTTTTTCTCTACCTTTACCGATGGTGTGCACTCCATCGGTGTTGTCTATCACTTAGTGAATACTTGACTTTTATGCATTGATGAAAGCATAATCTTTGTTCCATTGATTCTCTGAAGTCTTTGGCATTATGTACATGATCGTATAGATGATATCAATTTGACATCAATGACAATACAAACCATTAACTGATTTAATGTCTTGCATCATCTTCAACTTAACATTATCAAACATTCAATCAGTTACATGTCATCACTTTCAAGTTTAACTTTATATTTCTTCTTGGTTTGTTATCTATCTTCTTGCCTCTAACGTAATTTATGGTTCTTGGTAGTTCTGCTTCAGATTTCTTCTGTGCCCTCGGTGTAACAAAAGATCTTGTAGTTTGTCTTAGACCTCTAATGCTAGGTGATTCTTTTATCACTTGTGGTTAATTTTCCTTTTCTATAGATGGTTCTCCATCATCTTCTTCAAAATTAACTCCTAGATTGTTTGACAAATCAATAATCATCTTATTTGATTTTCTCTGAGCTTTGGGCATTAAGATACCTTGTTTGATTTTCTCCTTCATTTCCTCATAATATCCATAATGATTTGCTCTTTTTCAACAAGTTTAGCTAGTAGAGCTTAAATTTTCTATGAAGCAATGTCAATTACCATATCATATCTCATTGGTTGCAACCATGTAGTCCTAGGCACACATGCCTTAATAATGCAAGTGTCGGTACCGACCTCAAAACATATGGTGTCATCATATTTCTCCACTGGTTGAGGTGGAATCCTAAATCTCTTATACATTCTTGATTGAAACTTTGAAAAATACTCATTCATCACCATGTTAAAATTATCTCCTAAGCTCAAAATGTATTAATTTATCTAGTAGATAACAGGCTTCTCAACACTCCATATCACATTGCCAACAAATGGAAAGAAGTTCTGGAAATAGAAGAATATGCTTACCAACAATGATCCAAGCTTCTATGTGTTGGTCTTGGCTTTCCTTATAGTATTCATGTTATTATCTAGATGCTAAAAAAAAAAATCACATATGTCAATCTAGATACCTTTCTTAACAATATTATATGCTATGTATACTACTCCGCATGGTACACTATCAATTTAGGATGAATTGAAGACTTGGTAAGATATAACATTGCATGCAAACCTCAGTTCTAGATCTTTCACAATTGATATATTAAGACCTCTTTGGTCCTATTTTTCCTTTGTGAGTTCACTCAATTTGTTCTTATAAAATTTCTTGTTATATTTTGATCTATCACCGATTGGGTATCCAACCACTATGTGTAAAATGTCCTTTGTAATCTTCACTGGTTGATCAAGCCACATGAATTGATCATGAACATGGCTTAGTACCATCCTAATCCAATTGGTCTTGAAGACTCTCAGTATATTTAGGGCATGAGTTAAAACCTTGGTATCCAGATGGATGTGATCATCCTTCAATTTCCCATTCACACACAACTTTTGAAATGATGTATCAATCTCTGCTTCACATATCTCCTCAACCTTGCAGTGGATAAAAGCACAAATATCTTCGATCAAGGTAAACATCACCAGTATGGATGAGAAAGATCCCATCTTTTATGGTTATGCGGCCTTCGTGGGGTGAAGCTTATACTTAGGGTTGAAAGGATCAACCTTCTCAACAAAAACTGGGTTCTGAACCTTAGGTGCCATTATTTTCAGATTTAACAATGTTCGTATGAAATAAGGTTTCATTATCTACAGCTCAGTCTAACTTACACAACTAGGTCAATAATAGAAATCACTTCAATTATACTCAAATCATCTTAGATTCTTTTATAATTACCTCTTCAATCATTTGAATGCTCATAGATGACTTGACTCTTTAACTTGCTTAAATGCTCTTCAAAAATGTTAGGTAACAATGACAAAAAAAATGGTCTATTTATACCTTTTTCCTCATTTAGGGTTTCCAACAACTAGAAAGAGTAGCATTTAATGCTGTCACTGACTCACTTTTCACCGACCACTACTTTACTTCCTTTTACCGAAACAATATAACATTTCATTTTCTCGATCAAACATGAAACATATACTTCACAAAATATATCCAAATGCATCTTAGTATGCTTATGTGGATCTCTGCACAAATTCTAGGACCCAATTTAAGATTTAAATTTAACTTTGTAGTTGTTATAAACTAAATTTTGCACCCTGTTAAGCTCATGAACCTAACAATCTAGTATAACATGCGAATCACTTCTAGGTTGTGGTACCTTTTCTAACTGAAGTTAAGCCTCTAGATTCTAGGCCAGTTCCTCTTGGATAATCACCTAATTTTATTTTGAACATGAAAGTTAACTTGGAAGGGAAAGGGATAGAAGGAGAACTGAAGGGAAATGACTGAAAAAGAAAACTATCCTACTAGGTGATACACCGAAGGTAACATGAACCACAATATAAAGATCAATAATTAACATGAAGCCCCTGAATTATGACAAGTGTGACTTCCTAGATAGGTTTGAAAAAATGTTTCATAGAGAGGTCTAAGACAAAACTATTGGAGGAAAGAAAATATTTCACAAAAATAGCTTCAAGGAAGTAGACACAGAATATGACCTGCAAACATACATCCACTCCAGCAAATAGGTATAGGAATGAGAAAAGATAGCTAGGAATAAACAAAATTCACAAAACTAACCTTATCGGATCACCCACAGTAGTACACAAAGATGAAGAAAAGAAGGAAAACTTGAGATAATGCACAAATTTCTTCAATAGTCAATCAATATATAATTCTTCAAAAAGAATCCCAATCATATGAAAACTTGAGGGAAAGAAAAATGCAAAAGAAAGTCTTGCATAAGCTTGGAAAACTGAGAATTATTGACTATGAAAAGTTAGAGGACATAGAAAATGTCTCAAAAAACTCTTACATATCCCAAAAAACTCTCCCTAGAAAAGAACTAAAAATAGTTTATATACAACCTCCCCTAGCATGCATGCTCAGGAGTCAATTCCTCAATCAATTAGGGTTACAATAGATTTCACATAAATAATGCCAAAACCCTAAGACTGTCAAGTCTTCTCATTAATGCATTTAGGAAATATCTCAGAAAAACTGATCACCCTTTGACAATCACTCCCATCGCCATCAATTTGAGCAGATAGATCACCTGATCCATCAACCATGTCTGTAACTTGAAAAATGTTGCCACCACCATGAAATCCCTGAGATTAGATTTGAATATTTGAATATCTATTTATAATGGTCATAGGTGGCACGGATGTCTATATTAACAACGTAGAAAAAGATTTGGTTTCCTGTTTAAAATGCAGCCATTGATCTTTATCTCTATCTTTATTCTGTCTTTGAGCTTGGATCTGGTCATAGGCACGTGGCACGCTAGCACAATGCCATGATTATTAGCTGTCGAGCACTTTGTCTTTAAGTCTTTAAGCCATCCACATGATATTATGGAACTTTCTCGGTCTTTATTTTTTAGTTGTGACCTCAGTCCTAACTCAACCTTGACTTATTTTTAACCTCGGGTACCTGAAGTCCTTCTTGCCTCCAAGTCGCTAGATAACTTGGTTAACCTTGAGTTTTTTGTGAGATCACATGAGGACCAAAATATCAGACTTAAGATCAACGATATGCGCCAAGTCTCTGAGCCATAGAAGAATATTCCTTTTCTTTGCAAGATTATATGAGATCCACAAGATTAAAACTTGATCAACGATGCATAAACAATGTAGAAACTTTGAGTTGATCCCGTCTTAACCCCACCATAACTCTGATTTTTTTTGAGACCACGCGATTGAAGAAAAATGGAAGTCGCGAGACAATTTTACTAACCAAAGGTTTTACTCTGAGTTTTCATGCCATTCATATGATTTGATCTGCATCGACGACCTACTTTTAATCTCAGAACAAATGTCTCAACCCCGATCTCATTCAGTGATCATGCGAGTGTAGAAAAAAACTAACTGGACTTAAACCTTGAGTTTAATCAGAGATAACAAGATGGACTGAGCCACTGTATCTCAAACGGATTTGACTAAATCCGGTTTCATTGTGATACTTCCCACACAACACACAATCAACACTAAGATCAGCGATCCTTGTGAAATCTCCAGATCAAAACAACATATTCCTTTCTCCTAGGAGATCGCGCGACTAAGGTAATCTCAAAGTCACCAAATAAATAAGAATATTTTGTTTCCTTTTCATGATTAGGAGATAAACTGGGAAGGGTTAAAGCGCACATGGATATAAGAAAATTAAGTCACTTGGGAAAAGTAATGAAAAATTGGGCCACCAATAAATTAGGGTTTATCTCAAATTCATAGGGTTTCTTGCATTTAGGGATAAAAGACATGAACTAGGGGTAAAACCAAACCTATAAATACATAGAGAACATGGAGAGAAGTCCCTAGAATCATGGACATAAATGTACAATCTGGGTTCTACCCTTGTGGGAGCCTCATTTTTCTCCACTTGTAACCAAATTGCACAGGATGTGAAATTTGGGTAACAAAAGTTCCTACACATACCTTTCACCAATTAGGTGGATTTAGGTGCACCTAATCTAGAGGATTTGGTGCCATCAATTGTTCCAAAAGATGTTCCATCATCTTGTGATTTCCTTCTCCATATCTTGTTCATTTGATTTCTCACTTCTTCAACATTCACTTATTCTCTACTAAATGTCTCTTCCTCGTTTGGAGATTTTCCTCGGTACCTGCAGTCTTTGGCTAGGTGACCTACCTTATGACAATGAAAGCATGCAATGCCAAGACTTCTCCATGATCTCCTATTGTTTCTACCATGCATCAACATGAATTTTTTTGCAATATGTCCATATCTCCCACATGGAGCACATGAGATTCATGTGTTGTAATCCCATGGTATTGATGTGCCTTGTCAGTTTCTTGGTGTATTCTATTGGTTAGGAACCCTTCTATCATTTCTCTTTTGTGACCTACAATCTTTAGATTTATGACCATATCTATTGCAAGTATTGTAGTAACCATAAAACTTAGGCTTCCATGTATTTTTAATAATCTGTGATTTGCACTCAAATGCTTAATGTCCATACTTGTTTTATTTATAATAGTAACCATCAAATTTAGGCATGTTTAGTGATTTACCTCTTCTACTTCTACAAATATTAGCTATATGGCTTGGTTTCCCATAGTAGTAGAATTTTGGCTTCTTATTCTTTAGTAGGATAGCGGTACCTTGATTTCCAGGTTGGTTAGAGGACTCTCCTTTCTCAATAGTGCCATTTCTAGTGAATCCACGTCTAGTATTATCTCTCGGTTGTCTTTGACCTCTAATTTGTTCATCCAATGTCTTGTATGTTTCTTTATTTCTTTTGAATACTTCACGGGCTTCCTTTTCTGATCTCATCTCTCTAGTCAATCTTTCAACCTCAGACTTTAGTATTTGATTCTCAAATTCTTTTCTAGTATTTTCTTGATTTGCACTCAATAGTTGGTCAGACATAGCATGTTGCATTTGTATCATTCTTATCATCTCATTATCTTTCTTAATTAGCCTTGCCTCAACTTTCCTTTTATCTTCTTCTTTCATTCTATTTTCATCCTCAACTATCCTTTTAGATTCAAGTATCTTTGTCAATCTAATGCTTTGTGCTTCCTAATCTTTCTTCATTAGGTCCAACTACTCGGTAAGTACAGTTTTCTTTTTCATTAGGTTTGCAATGGTTGTTTTAGATTCATCATTCAGACTCCCTTCAGATGTTGTCTCAAGTACATCAACATGCTCTTGTGTAGACTTCAGTTCATTACATAAGTTCTTCCTTCAATCATTTCTCTAATTTCCTTCTCAGATCATTAATCACCTCTTGTGCATTTTCCAACTCAAACTCAAGGCTTTCAATATTTTTAGCTCGCTTATAACTTTCCATGGCTATGATCTTTACTCTCAGGTGTTTAAACCTTTATCTCAAGAGTCCAAGCTGTGATAAAAATTATTGGATTAGCTATGGAAAATTAAGTACTAAGTGGGGAGGGGTGAATCAGTACTCACAAAAACTCTAAACATGTAAATAGAACATTTATCGAATTGAATACATTGCAAATAAATATTATAAATCATATAAACTAAAGCATGTAAACATAGCTCATAACACCATGATTTTTGGTCACACAAAAATCCTTTCTTAGAGGAAAACATGTGGCGGGGATGGCACCCACAATCCTTTACTACTGCAGCAAAAAGGTTTCTCGGTTAGAGGTATAGTGTTAGCTACCTATGATAGCTTACCCTTTTAGGAGTACAAAAACACTTATACAGTCTACCTTGCTAAAGGATTTAAAAATATCTAATCTAAGAGATGTACCTTGTTAAATGATTTACAAAATGAGACCTATTAGGGCCTACCTAATAATGTGATTTACACTCCTCTTTAGTACAATAAAACTCATTACAAAAATGTCTGTGTAAATGCATCAACATATGCTATTCAGACTCTCTACGTTCAATGTTTTTTTTACCTCATACTACACTTGGTAGCATCAAAGTCATCCATCTTCTTTTCTTAGCTATAACTTCTCTGAACTCTCACTACCTGGTCTATACTTGGTGCTCATCCACACTTCAACTTCTCAACAAATCAGTTCCAACTCACTCTTTTCCGTTCAAATCATCCTTTATATAATCAATGTTTTGCCTCTTAATCTCATTGGTTAGGTTTTCCTACTTTTTCTCTCGACCATCAGATCATCTTTATGAATAGATTCAATGTATTAGGTACTCGGTGAACCATGTAACTTTTAACTCAAACTTGCACCATTCTTGGAAATAATATCATCACTTTCGCTACTTGATCTTCACCATAGATCTTCACCTTGAATTTTATCGATCGTAGATCTTGTAACTAACTTCTTCTTCAGCTTTAGAATCTTCTAGATTGTCATGAAATTGCATTAAATGTAGATCTGACCCATGTTTACTGTAACTCTTCATGTTGTTCCTTTCTCTGTAACTAAATTTTATGACTCGATAAAATCTTTGCTTGGTAACTATTGTTCACTACTCGGTGCTTGGCTTGCTCGGTTCTTTACCGACTAACTTAGTGTGATTCTTTCTTCTCTTATACTTCCTTCTCCTTTCACTTAATTACTTAATTATTTAATATGACTTTGACAAAACTAATGACAATAAAATAACCCAGTAGGAGTAACAATATTAATGGGTCCTAGAACACCTTACGACCATGTTACGGGTCCTAAGGGGTCATTGGACACATTAATGGGTCCTAGGACACCTTATGATCCCTTAAAACCCCTAATATGAATTATTAGAGGTCCTAATGGGTCGTAAGGGGTCTTAAGGGGTCGCAGGACACATTAACCTAATGACCCCTTATGACCATCTTATAATTCGTAAGGGGTATTAAGGGGTCCTATGACACATTATGACCCCTTATGACCCCTTATTACCCCTAAGATGTATTAAATTTTTGTAAGGTGTCTTAGGACACATTAATGGGTCCTCCAATACCTTATGACCCTTTTCAACCATCTTATGGGTCTTAATGGGTCTTAAGGGGTCCTAGGATGCTTTATGACCCCTTAGGACTGCTTAGGGGTGCTAAAGGGGCGTGATGGATATTAATGGGTCATTTGACACCTTATGATCCCTTATGTCCCCTTAGGACACCTAAGATGTATTCTTAGGAGTCATCAAGGGTCGTAAGTGTTCCTAAGGGGTCTTAGGACACATTAATGGGTCCTAGGACACCTTATGAACCCTTATGACCATCTTGGTGGTGCCCTAAATTTTGATAATTTAGAAGTCCCAATCCATTATCAAGAAGAATGTTTCTCCATACTAAAAAATATCAAAGGAAGGAAGCTTTATGACACAAATAAATAGAACTAACTAATCGAAGCCTTCAGAAAATGCTGGAATTTAGACCCGCTACAAAGATGATTTTGACAGAGGGTAAAGATGGTCCTGGTAAGGATGTAAAGAAATAGATTGAGCAAATTTTTTTGTCTAGGAGTGATAGATGCGGAATGACAGTTGACCCTATCAAGGAAGATGACATTAAACTCATGACAATGATACTTGGATACAAGTTTCAGCAAGCAAGCAGGTTGAATAGTGTCTCTGCAGCAACAGTCCTTGTAGCTATCAGAATAGTAAAGGACAACACCCAATACAATCTATGTGAGATCTTGTGTGATCAGTTGATTGAAAATATCATAATTATCAAACATGACAAGAGCAAAACATTCAGGTTTGGATCATTGATCATCTATTTGTATCACCACATAGTTGAAAAGGTAGCAGACCTTTATCTAGACAAATTCAAACCTACAATGACTCAGATATCTCTCAAGGCCACAATAGACAGCAGTGCAAGAAATACAATGGATATGGATATAAAGATATTCAGGGTCAAAAAGCAGAGCAGGTTTAGACTATCTAAGAAGATAGTTGACAAATACAGGGATACAATATGCTTCATGGTTGAGAAAGATTGCACATGCATGGAGGTTGTTGAGCCTAGAACTAAGTGGATTCATCCACTAGGGTATGAAGTAGAAGACCATGTGTTAGAAGGATATGTGTAGGTCTTATTGTCAGCACCTAAAGACCCTAATGAACCTAGATGGGGCACTTACAGAGAAAAGATCGACGAAGTGGATATTGAACTACAACTTATTGTTAACAAAAGGAAAGCATCCAGAATGACATCCAAAATTCTTAAAAAGCATGGAGTCACACAAGAAGATTTAGACAAGGCAAAAGAAGCCAAAATTGCGCAATTCAAAATTGAGAAAACTGTTGAAACTCAGAAGAAGAAGTAAAAGAAAAATGAGGAGAGTACCACTGTGCCTACTACAACCATTGATCTAGATACATCTCCACCTTCTGTACCTAGCAAGAAATCTAGAGGAAGGAAGCAAGTGGCTACAAGTCATCCATCCTTAAGAGCTACTCGGAGCAAAGCTAAGAATGTTCAAGCTCCACCTGAGGAAGGATTTAGACCCAGTCTAAATATCTTGAAGAATAGGATTGTTAATGAAGGGAGATTAGATACATTATCAAAAGTCTATGACAAGTATCAAGAGATGGATAAGACTGAGATACATTCTATGATCATA
>MU227966.1:2938681-2963787 GCA_018584345.1 Thuja plicata | reverse complement strand
ATAATTAATAAAAGAATTAATTATTAATGCACCTAAGAGAAAGCTTAAGCACTAAAGAGTAATAACTTAATTAATTAAATCAACATGATTTAATTAATAAGAAAACTAATGATTACTCTAACAGTTACTACCAAATTAGGATGAAGGTGATGAGTGGAAGACAACCTTTAAGACTACAGAGGGGTTATATGAATGGTTGGGCTTACCAATGCACCTAGTACCTTTATGAGGGTGATGAATGAGGTCTTGAAAGACTACATAGGTGTATTTGTAGTTGTCTATTTAGATGACATCCTCATTTTTAGCAAGACAAAGGAGGATCATATGAAGCACTTGGATTTAGTATTGAAGAGGTTGCACGAGGAAAAACTCACCATAAATCTTGAAAAGAGTGAGCTCACGAATGAGGAACTAGTCTACCTAGGATTTGTAGTTTCCCAAGATGACTTGAAAATGGATAAGCACAAAGTAGAGGTCATATTGAACTGGCCTACTCCTAATATAGGGACTGAAGTTAGGAGCTTCCATGGGTTAGCCCAATTCTATAGGAAGTTCATTAGGAGATTCAGTGAAATTTGTACTCCAGTACTAGAGACCATTAAAGGAGGGTTGAAAACCAAATTTGTATGGACCAAGGCAGCTAATGAGGGGTTTGAAAGGTTGAAAAGAGAAGTAGCCACTCAACCTATATTATTGTTACCAAGTGTAAAGGATAAAATGGAATGAATTAGGTATAGAGGTGTGTTCATTAACATAGAATCCCTTACATTTAAAAATGTTTGTGTTTATTAATGTGATGGGGGTAAATAAGATGCTCTCCTTCTATCCTTGGATATGCAAATGAAATATCCAAATTGATTAACCCAAAAGGAAGGATCAATGCATAAATGAATCAATCATTTAGAATCAAGAATAAGGAAGGAAGATCTTAAGTACCCAGGATTGATTGATTTGATTAATTTGAATGTATTTTAGATTTAGATAGATTGAAAAACTTAATTGAATTGAATAGGAGAAATGCACTAACCTTGAAATATTGCAAATCAAAGAATGTTGTTTTCTGAAGCCTGTGTTCAGTTTCTAGAAAATTTGAGACCAAATCTGGAATAAAGACACAGAGACGGACAAAACCCATAAATCTTTTTCCATTCTGAGACAGTTCCAATTTGTACCCTCAAGTCAATGTCACCATTTGCCAATATTTTTGTTTGCGCCCTAGGTCACAATCAACCTAAAATTTCTCAGACTGAAAATCTGCTTTTGGATCCCAGAAGTTTGCCAAAAAGGGTATCCAAATCTCCATCTAGATCTATTGTTCCAAACCTGTTCTTGCTAGAAAAATGGGTTTGTTTGTTGGGGAGGGGTTTCCTTAGTCAAACCCCGGTTTTGGAATTAACCTCAAATATATATAATTGAAATTTCTGGAATGAACAAATTAAATGAAACAATTCACCTTGCTCATGTAAAATTCCTTGTGGAGGATTCAAATCCTTGAATCCAAAAGTATGGATGAACCAAAATGGATGTAGAATGGAGAAAGTAGGATGTATTCAATCAATTTCTTTGTATATCTTCAACATCAATCTTGAATGGGTTCTTGAATTGGAAGAGGCTTGGAATGTAGATGAAGAAATATTCAACAAGAGGGATCCATGGAGCTTGAATCCTTCAATGGCCACCAATGGATCTCCTTGATGAAAATGGATGCTTGAGAAGTGCGTGAGAATGGATGAATGCTTCAATGGCTACTTGGCTTGCTTCAAATCTTTCTTCCTCACCTTTGGATCTCACTCTTCAAGTATTTGAAATTTCTTGCAATTATGCTTGATAATGATTCTTAGTGCTTAGAAAATCTTACTTAGAGAAAATGAGAGAGAAAAGATTCCTTTTATGTGAAATTACGGAACAATCTTCTAGAGAGGCTAACATAGGAGAATTAAATTCTAATTGGAACCATTCCCCTAGAAGAGGAAATATGTTAAATATAATTGAGGATTTTTTGTCTCGAAGTCTGAAACAGTCGACCTCGAAGCGGGAATTAACTTTTTCCAAAGACCGACATCCGGAAACCCTAAGATTCTAGAATTTGGGCCCCAAACCTGAAAAAGGTTGGTTGTGACCTAGGTCAAGGTCAAGGTCAACCTTGAACCAAAAAGGTCGACCTATACCTCAAGGCCAAAATCCTAGTTTCTCAGTCTGGGTTGCCAGAAAGAGGCTAGAAAGAGTGGAAATAGGGAAGAATAGGGGATAAAGCCAGATCAAAGTTAGGAACCAATTCAAGGTGCTTTACATGACCCCAAACCACTTACCTGGAAGGATAAACTAGTCTATCATGGAAGTGCTTCCATTTTCTGACTATACATTTAGCCCCCACTTTACCAAGAGTATGGACTTAATACAAACTCTTGGTAAAGGAGATTATAAAGAATAGATAATCTTATTGGAGTCATAAAGGGACAAAGAAATCCTCAAGCCCTCAAGGGACTTAAGTCTTTATCAACCCTAAGATCACAATAAGAGAGACATCACCAATTAAGGAGAAGGAAAGAGAGGGTATGGTCACCTCACCCAATGAGAACTTATGTCCCATTGTGAACCATACAAGAAAAAGTGTAACAGGAAAGATGGATTTGAACCGCCTAGTGAATGTGGCTACTCACTAGTCAACCCATCACGGAGATCCATTCTTAAGGACACCTTCCAACCTTAAGAGATCAAAACAATGTATATTGAAACTGGAGGGATCAAGTGATCCTTGTAAATTTAAACTGGAGGGATCAAGAGATCCTAAAAAGTAGAATGTCAATGCTTTAAGGATTAGCCTTTAATCCATAAAGGGAAAAAATTTTAAGTATTGAAATTTTTTTGAACATGTGTGTGTGTAAAAGGTGAGCAGAGCATATGCCCCCATGTTAAAGTCGTTGCTAACACTTTAACAGGAGCTATGGCTTTAACAGAAACATAAACAACTCTACTGATTATGTTTCCACTACGAGATGCCCCCAAATGAAGACAACTCATGGGAAATATGACATAAACATACAAAGAACACATAAGGGATCTACCTACTGTGGGGTCAGTCTGATCATAAGCTAACATGTACATATAAATATGATATTATTGCAAATGAGTCAACATCATTCCCCAAAGAAAGTAGAACCATGAAGGATAAGCCAATCAGGCGCATCACCTACTCTCCCCATCTTGGTTTATATCATGTAGGGAAGGTGGGAAACTTGCAAGAGGGACTATATCCAATACAGTAGGAATAATAGCTAGTTCCAAACAAGGATCCTCTTGAGAATTGTGTTGCTCGATACTAGGTGTAATTGTCAATTGAGTTGAAAGAATATGAGGTAAGTCAGTGTCAAGGTCAATGGTCTCATATTCATCATGAAGATCAATAGGATCATCTAAAGTATCCTCCTCATCAACATTAATTGAAATTGGATCTAAGATGTGAATAGGATCATCACATTTATTCATCTTAACATAATTATGAATATTGAATTCTTTCAACACATTAGGCATAGGTTGATCAAAAGAAGATAAAGAGTTTCGAAGAAGAGAAGCAAAGGCCCTAGCATAAGCTCTACACTTCTTATGATATTCTTTCAAAATGCTCGGATTTGTTATCTTGTTCCTGATATTGACATTCAACACATGTTTATTTCAAATTTACAAAAAGATATTAGAGATAAGATTCTACTTACTGAATTTACCTATTTTCAACAACTTTGTGCAACACTTCATCATTGTCAATTACAAGTGAGTCAGCACGGGCAGTCCTAAAACACTAAGGAAAAATTGAATATCATTAGGAAAAATTGAATATCATTAGTGTTTTGTTTACAATGCATTAAATCAGTTAAGGAAACTTGTGGACCAATGTTATTTTGAAATTGTTGAATGAAGGTATTAAAAAGTTTAGGAAAATAATCAATGGAATAAGGAGGTAAAGAACAATACCATTGAAAATCCTTATCACGAAAGGTTCTAGAAAATAGTTTAGCTAGAATCCTATGGTCATGAGCATAATCACTACAAAGGATTTGAAATGTTTTAACATGAGTAATAGGATTTCCTTTACCATTGTAATTCTCTAGATGAGACATATCAGCTTGTTGTGGAATAGTAGTTCAGATAATGTCTAAAGATAAGGGACTACCCATGTCACATGTAGGAATGCTAAACTTGGATTGAGTTAATGATGCAAGTTTTTGTTGTAAAGATGACACAGTCTAATCCAAACTAATAATTATGGAATCATTAGAAGACACAGGTGGCATAGTAATGTTAGGAACACTAAGAAATGTGTAAGAAGTAGCAGGAATAGAAGATACAACTGGTGGAACATTTGGAACCATATTTGGAAGAGGATTAGTATAGGTAAAAGGTACACTATGATATGAAGGTTGTGAGGTAGGTAAAGATACCAGTGGAACACTCACATGAATAGATGAAATTGGAAGAGATGTAGTCATCAAAGGAGGAATATAAGTAGGACTTCTAGGTAAAGGAATAGAAGAAGGTCCTTGACTAGTGATAGGAGGTGTATATCCTAGATCTTGAGCCTCTTGTGCTAAAGGTTTAACAATTGAATGCACAAGATGAGTGATACCACACCAGAAATTAACACCTTTGTCACTATCATGAAGGACTTTCTTAAGAGCCTCTATAGCTTGAATAGAATCTTGATTATGGTTTTATTGGATACGCCAATTTCCCATTTTATCAAGTTTAGTTGAAAGTTTTTGCACTTGTTCAGGAGGAAATCTTAAAGAATTATCCTCATCATGAGATGAGTGAGAAGAGTTATGCCCCATAGAAGGATTAGTATCATGAGTATTCAAGTTGTCATCCGGGATCCTATAGAAAGGAGAGGAAGATTTAGGATCAGAGGAACCCATGAGTCTATGGATTCTTCTAACCGGGATGCTATAAGTAGGACTAAAAGTGGTAAAGCTCATACACCAATGTAATATAAATGAACTAATTTAGAAAGAAAAGAGTTGATTTTAATTTTTTGAAAGGAAATGCAAGGACATAAAAGAAAACTAATCTAATATGCATGCAAGATCTAACATAAAAGATGTAAATCTAACATCAAAAAGAAAGAGTTGTCTATCGCGGGTTCACCAAAATGTAAAGGATAAAATTGAATGAATTAGGTATAGAGATGTGTTTATTAACATAAAATCCCTTACATTTAAATATGTTTGTGTTTATTATTGTGATGGGGGTAAATAAGATGCTCTCCTTCTATCCTTGGATATGAAAATGAAAGATCCAAGTTGATTAACCCCAAAAGGAAGGATCAATGCATAAATGAATCAATCATTTAGAAGCAAGAATAAGGAAGGAAGATCTTAAGTACCCGGGCTTGATTGATTTGATTAATTTGAATGTATTTTAGATTTAGATAGATTGAAAACCTTAATTGAATTAAATAGGAGAAATGCACTAACCTTGAAATATTGTAGATCAAAGAATGTTGTTTTCTGAAGCTTGTGTTCAGTTTCTGGAAAATCCGAGACCAGAACTGGAATAGAAACACAGAGACGGACAAATCCTAGAAATCTTTTCTGTTCTAAGATAGTTCCGATTTGTACCCTCAATTCAATGTCACCATTTGCTAGTATTTCTTATTGTGCCCTAGGTCACAATTGACCTAAAAAGTCTCAGACTGAAAATCTACTTTCGGATCCTGAAAGTTTGTCAAAAAGGGTATCTGAATATCCATCCAAATCTACTGTCCCGAACCTGTTCCTGCAAGAAAAAGGGGTTTGTTTGTTGGGGAACGATTTGCCTTAGTCAAACCCCAGTTTTGGAATTAACCTCAAATATATATAATTGAAATTGATGAAATGAAAAAAGTAAATGAAACAATTCACCTTGCTCATGTAAAATTCTTGTTATGCCCTGCATACCCGTCCCTACATTTTGTAGGCAAAATGTTGGGTCCCCCCTTTTTTCTTTTGCTTTTTCCTTGGTTCATTTTTGTTTCCTTTGTTTCCCTCTAGGATTTGCTTCTACGAGGGTTGTTTTATTTTTCTTATTTTCTTCTAATGTCTCTGGGACCTGATCCCAGAGTGTGTTTAGCTGTTTGAGTCAGCCGAACCCTGGACTCCAACATTCTTTGCCATCATGTCTTCTTTTGCGAGAAGGTGAGGCTGCATGGAATCCCCAGGCCCAGAGTCTAGAGGTTTTCCTATTTCAGAGTTTGTGAAGGGAAAGAAATGTGTTTTTACCCTAAGAGTATAAATAGGTTTTACCAGTCACTTTCACATTTACCGCGATCAAAACACTTAGAGAAATTAGAGCGATTCCAAGGTGATTAAGGTGATCAAACAAAATTTTTCTCTATGTTTAGCGATTGATTTGCATCAATTAAAAGTGTTGGGTCATGGTCATTCGAAGGTGAATCATTTGTAGAGCACCTCCTGTGCTTGATTCCTATAATTTCCCTATGTTTCTAGGTAGGCCTTTCAGCTCTCTTCCTTCTATTTTCTGGTTTTCTTTCTTTTTGTATTGCTTGGTTTTCATTCTACTATTATTTTTTGTCCCTGGTTTTGCTATTTTTTTTTGCCTCCCGTGGTGGGATGGCTCTGCCAGAGGGTTGTCCACCCTCTATGCAAGTGTAGTTTAGTGTAGTGTCTATATATTTGGTACATAAGTGTAAATATTTCTATATATTTCTGTAAGTTGCATGTAAACAGATGTATATATACTTGTTTTTTTTTCAGCCTGTAAGTTTGCTTCGGCTCTCTATAAATTTGTATGTTAATGTATATTCCATGTGTATCCTTCCTGGTCTGCATCGAGCTCACTGTGCCCTTTCATGTTTTTCCAATTTGCTGAGCTCGCCCTCTCGACCAAATACCGCCTGGTTCAAACTCGGCACCTCACTGGTTCAAGCCATGGTAATTTTCTCTCTCCTCCATCAAGTTAGTCTTAATGACAGGTTAAGTTCCCCACGCGAGAATTCAAAACCCGCCCAAGTGGCATTCATTTCTTCACATGTTTGGATAGTTGTCGGTGTTAATGCCATTACTCTCATTACTACATGGCCAAATGACACTCCCACGTTAGCCTAGTATGGCTAATTTCTGGTCATGTCATGCAACGGTTAGTTTTTTAGACTTCGGGTCCAATTCTCCCTTTGATCCTTATTTCATTTCATCGCATGAGCTAGAATCCCTGAAAGCCTGGGTAGAGGTCAAATTCTTGTCATTCTTTTTATTATATATGTCTTTTTCAGGGTTTGATGTAAACTAACATCCTTTCAGGAATAGATGTGAAGCGGTGGTGAAATTATTTGGAATCTAGAATATTGTTATATATACATACGAATGGTCATCCTATCTTGCAAGTTGCTAGAATTCAACTCATCAATCATGTCAGAGGCATCTGCATCATCTCCACTTGGGAGTCTGGAACTCCCCACTACTGGTGTGACCAGGGTAGCTGTCAGGACAAAGGCCAAGAAGGCCTTGGAAAATCTCCCATTAACAATGAAGTATCTAAAGGGGGACACTATTATGGGATCAAAAGTTGATTCCAAGTTGCAGCTGATCACCGACACAAGTGTTGGGATGTGGGCTGAAATACAAGCCTTAGTAAAAATGATGTTCATTCAATGAACGACCAGAGATTCATTGGCACTTCATGTGGCCAACTTTGGGATCCTCAAAGCTTCCTATTTCCCCTACTCCGTGTAAGCTCCAGAGCTCATTCTCACTTTGGCAGAACACTACAACATAGTCGTCTGGGTTGTCATGCTTGCCGCCTAGTTCTGATAGGCTACCCAACACCTATGGTGCCTCTGGACGCCATGACTTTTGTTGCAGGGCTGGGAATTCCCCAATTTCATAATGTAGCCATCCTCACATAGTCCCTAGCCTTGGAGGAATTTTAGAAGCTAGATCACATGTCCCAACAATATCTCAATAACAACTGGCTTAAGGTGCCAAGGAAGGACTTCAAGAAGATGAAACTAGAGATCCCCCAGACAGAATTTAAAGAGAGCATACCAATGGGGATCATCACTCTATGCAGGGTCTTTGGAGAGCCCCATGCCTAGGAATTCTTGGAATGGATGTACTATTTATTTTTTGGCATCGCCTCTGGTAGGCAAAATTTTGATTAGGCTACCATCATCTCCAATCACGTGGACTCTCAGCTTGTCAAGGTCACCCAAACCCCCAAATTTTACATGACATCTTACATTTTATGGGCACTAGGACAACAATGCCCTATGACCTAGGAATTACTTACAGTAGGTGTGCTTGGAACTGGCCAAAGCCAGAATGCTCCATGGGATTATTTCCACAGGTCCAATGGGAGGCTAGCTTCCCCAGATTCTACCAAGTAAATGATGCCTTCATTTACTACAACCTTCTTACACCTACTCAGGATGATAGATATTGGCTCTCCAAAGAATCAATGAACTTGGTCAGCACTTATGGCCACTATTAAATTCAATATCAACAACATACATACTTTCAGGTGACCGGCTTCTCCACAAAACCCTATTTATTACCCAAACATTGTGGGGATAAAATAATTCTTTTGGAATACTGCAGATAGATTCTGAAGCTGCACGCCCTCTTCACAGTGAAGAAGGTTACAAATGTCCTATTCCCAATCACTTGTGGGAACTATTCCTGCAGCCTTGCCGTAGCAAAGGAGGCCGATGGTGAGCTTAAAAGTTTAGGGCTGGAAAAAATTTATTTGGAGCGGAAAAATTTTGATCCTCTAGGCAAGGTAGCAATGACACTTCCCCAAGAAGCTCCCCACACGAGTTTCACTTAGAATATTTTTGGGAATATTGTCAGGATGATTTTGAGTTCCAGAGCAGGCATTTTGTCCAGATGACGCAAGGCATCATGAAGCACCTTAAGCTTCGACATTTTCCAAAGGACTTTTTGGACACTAGGTCCACTGAAGACCCACAATACAAAGAGAAGGGGGTAGAAAAAATGGCCCTCCCTCCGGTGAACTGGGATGCACAAGAGGGCCCGATGATAGAGTACATCACCAACAATATGATTGAATGCAGCCATGCATATTTTCAAAAGGTGTGTCCAAAAATCACACAAAAATTTGGCCCATTTCTACAGGGATCAAGTTCCAGGGTCAGAACCTCCTCGCATGGTGAGGATAGAGGAAAGAGGAAAATGGGGACCCCATCTCAAGTCTCATCTACAGTTCCCATAGCAGAAAAATGTAGCAAAATTTGGAAGCAACCTAGTAAATGAAAGATACATTAATCACCCAGCTGGCCACCCCAGCTATTATGGTTGCACCTATTCACCCTTCCAATTCTCCCTCACTTGCAAAATTAATGGTCTGAGTAATGGGGACCAGAGTGGAGGAAGAGCGGGCAGCAATGTTTAATATAGGGCCCACATTAGTAACAAGGAGGAAGAAGAAAAGAACAGCTGATCCTCAGCCAAGGGCGGAACCAAAACTTGTGATGCCTATCATCCCTAAAGTACAGATTGTCTCCTTAGACTCTTTGGAGCCAGATAACCAGCCTAAAGATCCCCTTGAGACCTCCCCTCTGCATGATGACTTTGATGACATATTTGGGACATAGGAACTTGTAAACTTACAAGGGGATATCGAGAAAGCGGTAGAAGAGATCGCCGCTCAGGAGGAAGTGACTATCCCTACTGAAGGGGAGATCCTAGAGAAAGAAGCTTCCACAAAGAAAGAGGTCCGGGTTGAAAGAGAAAAGGAGCCAAAATAGGTAAATGTCTCTGATGTTCTGGAGATACAGGTTCCAAGGACCAACACCATGAAGGAAAGGCAAGTGCAAAATGAGCGACTGACATCTGCTGAGGGAACCGGACCTACAGGAATAAGTGCAACCTCATCCACCATGCTCCAGACGCCTCCTCCTGCCCCAAAGAAGGTAACATTTTATGAGGTGATTATAGCAGCCCAAACACTGAACCTCAACCAGACACCTCCCCACCTCCAGAAAATACACTAACAGAGGGAAATATTCCAGTAGAAGAAGCTGAAGAAGAACAACAACAATGTGAGGGGTAGAACCCCAAAAATACAGATGTTGAATCCAACGCTGCTAAAGATGTGGAAACCAAGGCAAAAGATACTAATGCCACCAAGGTGGATAATGAAAGTGGTCCAGAGGATACAAGAAAAGATTTTGAAGAGACTCAGAACACCGAGGATGCACAACAAAACCTTAGAGGGGATTCATAGGATCAAACTTTGGCAGCAAGGCCACCCCTGCCATCACAATGGTTGGTGGATTCTAAAAAGAGGAAGGCCCCAATAGAAACAAAGGTCCATCTCTCTTTGGCTGAGATGATGGCACAAGCACAAGGGGCCTCAAAAAAAAAGAAGGCCCGGACCCTCCATTCCACTCGGACTAGTCTGGGCAGAGAAATAGTTGCGGTGATTGCAACACCTCCCCCAGAGGTAGATGCGGCAATAGCCAAAGCTGAGGATTATACAATCATGAAAGTACCTCTAGGGAGGAGAGATAAATAGGGAAAATTGGGCCTCTTAAAATAATCTATTCGGGCAATAGAGGCCCGTTATGACAAGCAAGCCCAGAAACTCAAAGAAGAGAGGGAAAAGAATGCAAATCTTCTTGGGCTCTTGGCAGAACTAGCGCAACCCATCAATGTTATTCCTCTAAAAGCTTCCACATTTGGAGCACCACTCCCATAGGGTGGCATAGATGTGCTAAGGGGTGTGAAGAAGAAGGCGCAAATAGTTGATGACTGGGTAACTAAAAAGGTAGGGAACGTCCAGAATTTCTTGGTGGCTACGCTCCTGGACCTGTATGTCGCCAACAATGTTTTGAACCAAGCCAAAAATACCATTTCTATCTGGGTGGTAGAAATCAATCAATATGAAGCTTGGATGGGTGAGTTAGGAGAACTCATGAGCCTCGGGGAAGAAATTGTTAATGAGGCCAGAATTTTGGGAGCTGAGTCCTTTGACTTTGTCCTGACCCAGCACTCCAGACTTGATCTCACATTGGAGATAAGAAAGCAACTGGTAGGGGCCCTATGGGATAATGTTCTGGAGGTGGAATACTCTTTAAATATGTACAAGGCATTTATTTCAAGGGCTATAGGAGTCGATCCCTTTAGTACTGTGTTACACCCATTATTATTTTCTTACACTTTTATCTTTTTTTAGGTTATTTTGAACTTTATTTTGAACTTTAATTTGAACTTTCAAAGTTCAAATTCCTTTGTTCAGTTTGGCTTGCGCGTCTAGTGTTGTCACGGCTTCATTTTGGCTAGCTTTCCTTTAGGTGAGTTTTCCTATTTTGAACTTTCAATTGAACTTTCAAAGTTCAAAATTCCATAAAGTGAAACCGGAAGTTTAAAGTTCCATTTTCTAACAAGAATTCATCACATCTTTAGTCAAGTCCATCTATTCAATTTGAACTTTCAATTGAAATTTCAAAGTTCCATTCCAAAATTTCAAATCTGAAGATTTTCTTTTTAGATCCGCAACAGATTTCATATCAAGTGAAGGTAATAATCTTACGGAGAAAGGATCGGCTGGAGATTTTGAAGCATTAATTGATTGTACTTATTCTCAGGATTAATGATTATTTTCTAAT
The DNA here is from genome assembly GCA_018584345.1 of Thuja plicata. NCBI lineage: Eukaryota > Viridiplantae > Streptophyta > Pinopsida > Cupressales > Cupressaceae > Thuja > Thuja plicata. The sequence continues at coordinate 2,952,170 of MU227966.1, read as the reverse complement.
CCTAAAGAGTGTGATGAGATTTTTAATTAATGAAATGTCAAAAAATATTTCACCTCGACATTTAATTCACGCGGCTAAATTGAAATTTTGTTCATGCCGTCAATTCGGGCATATCTTTTGCCTTTATAAGCGAAAGAGGTATTTTCTTTTTCTCATTCAGCTTGGTTCTCTTTCATTCTTGTGGTGCCAACGAGACGAAGGAGGTAATCTCAAGTTCCAGGACTATCATTTTCATAAAATCTGGTGAGTGGTCAAACTCTGATTTATAGCTTAAGTAGTCTGTTGAAGCTTACCAAGATTTTTAAAAGTTTCTTCTCAAATTCCTTCTCTATTTATTCTGGAGTTTTAATTGATTTGATAAGATGAAGTATAATAATTTTTCATTGCCTAAATTAAAGTCCTCTTCTAGCTTAGTTAGTTCCCTCCAATAATTAGAAGATACTACCCTTTTAAATGTGACTGTTGAAGAAATTTTGGAAAGATTGAAGAATCCCCGAAAAGGCTCCATAGCTGAGAAGATTAAACAGAGTGGTTTAATTGAAGCCACCACCTTCCCAATTATAGCCCCTTGTCTAGATTTGGTTTTGGAGTGTATGAACCATTATGATGGAAATGAGAAGTGCATTTACACAAATTCTGGTGACATTCTAGTAAGGATTGATAGAGAAACAGTGATGTCAGTCATGGGAATCCCTGATAAATAAAAATACAAGGCATGGACTATAGCTAATGCTTACTATTTATTTTCAGAGAAGAAGAAGCAATATAGGAATGTGATTTCCAAAGCTTGGTTACTAGATTCTTAAAGAGGTGGTTCTCACATCCCAAAACCTCTCACTCGTGAGCATCTCATTCCTGAAATTAGAGACTTAGTTATTTTGTTAAATAGAGTAAAGGGGAACCAGCATACTTTCCATTGGGAATAATGGATTTTTTCTATATACAGGTAATAACTAAGGGAGAGAAATTCCTAGATAAAACATTCAAAACCACTAATATCAACCTATTGCCTGCTAACTAGGAAGATTTTAATTAGTAACATATCAGCCCTCAGAATATGCTACAAATCAGTGACGAATACAACCTAGCATGAAGGATTTTTAGTTAAAACAAGCTAAAAAGATGATAAGGTATGCATTCTAGCTCTAAAAGTTGAAATGAAACAATGCAAGAGCATGGAATAATAAGTGAAATATGATTCTAATATTAATCTAGCAGCATAACAATGCATTTACAGTCTAAGTTGAAGGCTCCTTTACTCTCAAAAATGTCTTCTATTTATAGAAGAATGGGAGAGAGAGAGGAAGGGACAAGGTGAATTAATGAGTGAAGGGGCTCATTAATGAAGGTGTAAGAGCCACTAATGCCCAAGGCATTAATGAGGCATGGGAGAGACATAGGCTTAAGGCATCTTCATTAATGAGGCATTAATGAAAGCCTTAAAGAGGCAAGGAAGGATGTAAGAGGTTGGCTTGAGAAAGTGGACCTTAAGAAAGTCAAGCTTGAGAAAGTGGACTTTCTCAAGTGGGTTGAGTTGCTAAGCATTCCCTAATAGAATGTGACAACATTAGGAGGTGGGTTAGGGTAGAATTAGGATTAGGATTAGATTAGCAAGGGTGAATGGGTTGAGAAGGGTTAGAACCCAGGGTAGAAGTGGTTAAGATAGGTTAGGTTGGGGTTTAGGCGAATATTAATAAATGAAATAAACTTATTTAATTCATTTAGAAATATAGGAATTAATTATTTAAACAATGAAATTACTTTTTAATAATTACGTGACTATAGCCATTTTAATTAAATTAAATAGGCTAGGGGAATGAGTTATTTTGCAAGTGGGTAATTGATTTAGGGATTTATTTAATTCCTTTATAATTAAATACTATAGCCATGTTTGATTTTTGATTTGATCTGATTGGTTGAAATTGATTTGAATTATATGGATATAATAATTAATATAATTTAGTGATAAAAATCACCTAGGATATTAAATAGATTTCAAGAATTATGCCGAGCAGTAACAGGGTCGTTTGGACATAATCGAGGGTATGATCATACTTAGGGAAAATAGAGTCCATAGTTGGAATAGACAAAATTTAGGTGGTTACATTTGCCCCTCTTTGAATTGATGTGCGAGCAGTGCATTGATTCATAGAAAAAATTTCGATTTTGACTTCAGAAAGATTGAGAATTCCATTCTTGGTTGTCGAATGAAATGTTGATGAGATCAGTCTCGCACTTGATCGAACCAAACTGATATAATTGATTTTGAACTTGGTTTTCATCCAAAGATCAATAAAACATTTTTAAAATACCATATCTAAATTTGGTTGTCGTCCAAAGATTGATAATACTGATTCTGAACTTGGTTGTCATTCAAAAAGCCAGTATGAAGCTGCTAGGAGCTTAAAAAAAATATTTTAAAATGAGGAAACACAAGATATCCAGCTCATGAGAACCAAAGCTTTCAATCCAACAGTTCTGACTTAGTCAAGGAAACTGTTATGCCCCTAGTTTGTTTGATAACGAAGTCATTTTGATGTTGTTTTGAGCAAAAAATTGATAGATGAGTGTGATCATGCCCCCTTGGGAAGGAAATCGAAGGAAAATAAATAAATCACTCAATTGAAAAGAATAGAACACTTGCAGGAAGCGGGTGGACAAGAAAGAGCGGAGTAGAAGACGGTGTGTTTAAAAATAAACACATGATTATCAAGTTAATTACGTGAAAATGTGAGTTCAATTTTGTTCCTGATAGATCAGAGATTTTAGGAATCATTGATTATGTAATTAACTTGGACTTAGAAGAAGATAGAAATCATTTTTGAGCTTTTAAAATTTCCTTATGTTGTTATTTCTTTTATAAATGCATCATGCAATCTCTGAATGCAGCTATATGCAGACTCTTAGGACTTGTAAATGATTTAGCAAATATTGCAACATTTTTATCATCATTGGGTGGTTTTCGAACGGATACCATATGATAGTACAACCATCACTAATACCCACTAATATTATGAAAGTATGAATACTATATTTTATTGAAATGTTGGAAATAGACTTAGGCATCAAGGCATAGAAGCCAGGATAACAAAATAGTCATCTTCCTCTAAATATACTAGATTCTAAGTAAGGAAACATATTGGACCCGCAATGACCTTGAAATTTCATATCCTTGGGTACATTATGATTCATATACCTTAGTGAGAATCTGGATCAAAAAATAGACAAGGAAATTGTTTCAAACTCACCGTAGTTTACACATAACAAAGATCGAGATATATGCGGCTATCTACCCATAGTAGCAGCTCTTACCATAAACATCCAAGTTAGGTAAAATTTATAGGATCAGATGAAACAATCACCATACATAGAAAATAAAGAAAACATTATGCCCCCTATCCTTGCGACTCTTTGTCTTTGCATAGACATCATTGAGTAACTAAGAAGACATAACAAATCATCAATTGAGAATCAATTAGATAAAATTTATAATTACCTAGATGCCCCTAGTTGAAAACATCATTAGGACATTAAAGAATTATAATCAAACCAATAGCAAACTGTGTGTTAATTAGTACTTTGTTCATCCATATGTAAAACACAGTAAAGATTCATCAATTAGAAAATTAGAATATAAGCAATATGGTGTTCCATGTCTGTGCATTGATAGGATAATCCATTCCTGTTTGCGATCCAATACGGCTTTGTAGGAATGCTGTGAATGTAAATGTCATGTCCCATGTTATGAAAAGACACCCTTGTTTTGAAAAGTGACATTGTTTTGCATGTGTCGAGAAACATTGTGTCTGTGAGGCAAACCATCCTAGAGAAACCTAGCAACCGCAACTGACTATTCCAACAAAGATGCCCCCAATGCAGAATGACTTATTCCTAAGATGTTAAGATAGACAAATCCCAAGTGAGGATAAGATAGTCATGTAGGAAAATGAAGTCAACGTATGAGCACAGGAAAAATTATGAAGGCCTAGTATCAGTAGTGCAGTGATAGATGGAGCGTAGAACACAAGTGACGCCTGATTGCTAGGTTTTCACCACTTGGCAAGATCTTTTCTTTTCTTTTTGCTACCAAGATGCCTATTTTACAAGGTGCTCATCAAGGCACTTTTCTCTTTTATAATTTTTTTGCTATTTTTTCTTTTTTGAATGTTTTTGTAGTATCAAGGCGCCTATTTACCAGGTTTTCACGAATGATACCTCTTTCTGAAAGAGCTTTTCCACTTTGTTTTTTGGATTTCTTCAGGATCAATTTTCTAGATGTTTTTGGTATTTTGCAAGAACTTTTTGTTGTATAGGCTCTGCTACCCGAACATTAAGCATAGAACCGCTTCAAATGTAAAGTGTTGATAGGATCTGGAAGAATGTCTCCCTCAGGTGTAGCTAATTGAAAAGCCCCAGTCCCAAAGGTAGCAGTGATAACATAAGGTCCCAGCCAGTTAGGTTCAAACTTTCCTTTCTGCTCTTTGTTAGGCTGGTTCTTAGGATTTTCTTTTAGGACAAGGTCTCCCACCTCAAACTTGCATGGTTTGACCTTCTTGTTGTAACCTTTGTAAATCCTTGCTTGGTACACTTTGAGGTGATCGAATGCTTCTTTCTTTCGCTCATCTAGTAGGTCCAAAGAGTTTACATGATCAATGCGGTACTGCTCATTAGTAACTAGTCCTTGTAAAGATATCCGCAGAGATGGTATTTCAACCTCAATAGGTAGTACTGCCTCAGCGCCATAGACTAGAGAAAATGGCGTGGATCCAATTGGTGTTCTGATGCTTGTTCTGTAGGCCCATAGTGCCAGATTTAGTTGTAGATGCGAGTCTCTGGCAGACTTGCTCATAGTTCTGTGTAGAATTTTGAGAATATTTTTGTTTGATGCCTCAGCTTGTCCATTACCTTGAGGGTAATAGATTGAGGAGCAATATTGAGTGATATGGAACTGTTCACAAAGGTCATCAATGTCTTTATTTTTAAATTGGCCCCCATTATCTGTCACAATTGAAGAGGGTATCCCATATCTACAAATAATGTAGTTTAGAATGAACATAGCCACCTGTTTGCCAGTGGCTTTGATTAGCGGCATAGCTTTGACCCACTTTGTGAAATAATTAGTGGCCGTAATGATAAACTTGTGTCCATTTGAAGAGTTGGGATATATTTGTCCAACCAAGTCAAAGGCTCATTGCTGAAATGGCCAATGTGTTATGAAAGGCATCAATTCTCTAGCAGGAGCATGAATAAGGTTTCCATGTGTTTGGCACTTAAGACATGCTTTTGAAAATTGAATAGAATCTTTCTCCATGGTAGGCCAATAATAGCCTACTCTGAGTAGTTTCTTGGCTAATGAAAATTCGTTCGAGTGTGACCCACATACACCTTTGTGGACATCTTTTAATGCTAGATCAAACTCTTTGAGTTCTAAACACCAAAGAAGTGTACCATCAAGACCACATTGATATAGATTTTTAGTTATGAGGATGTAACATGATGCTGTCCTAATCAGGGATCTTTTCTCATTTCTAGATAGATTGGAAGGAATAGTTTTGTCAGAAAGGTAAGTAACGATACTGGCATACCGAGATTGATCTGGGGTATTCAAAGTACATATTATCTGGTATTCAGGGTTAGCAAAGGTATGGTAGCATATTTCTTCCACCAAGAAGTCATAGAAAAATTGATGCTCCTCCAGTTGTAACATGGATGCCAAGGTAGCCATAGCATCTGCAACTTTGTTCTCTGATCTTGGTATCTACTGGAAGGTGACGAAGACAAAGTATTTCTTTAGATCATCAACTAGTTGCTTGTAGGGTGTCAAATTTTCATCTTTTTTTTGATACTCCCCATTGACTTGATTGATAATTAGTTGGGAGTCACCATACACGTGTAGCTCTATGATCTTCCATTCCATGGCTAGCTTGAGGCCATTGACCAATGCTTGATATTCTGATATATTGTTGGTGCATGCAAACATCAATTTGTAAGTTTTGGGAATCTTGTATCCTTGTGGAGGTATGAAGAGAACCCCTATGTCGGATCCTTGTTGAGTGAATGAACCATCAAAGTACATTTTCTAGGGATGTTCAGTGAGATGCATGATTGTTTCATTAGGAAATTCAATTAGTAAAGGTTCATCATCCTAGAGTGGTGAATCAGCCAATTGATCTGCAAGTACCTGTCCTTTGATAGCTCATTGTTCAACATATTCAATGTCAAACTCACTTAGAATTAGGACCCATTTTGTCAAACATCCTGTTAATGTTGTTCTGCTCAAAAGATACTTTAGACGATCTATTTTAGCAATGAGCTTCACTGTATGAGAGAGCATGTAGTGTCTCAATTTTTGTGATGCAAAGATGACTACCAAGCATGCTTTTTCAATAATGCTATAATTGAGCTCATAAGTTACTAGTGTTCTACTAATATAGTAGATAGCTCGTTCTTTCTTTGTGTCATCTTCTTGCACCAGTAATACTCCTAGGGATGTAGCTGTAGCTGAAATGTATAGGAGCAAAGGTTTTCCATGAATGGGCACCATAAGAATAGGTGGAGCAGCTAGATACGCCTTTAATTCTCTGAAGTTTGCTTCACAGTGTTCATCCCAGTTGAATGTAGCCCATTTATGTAGTAGCTTAGTAAAGGGTTGTGCTTTATTTGCAATTTGGGACATAAATCTCCTGATAAACTGGAGTCTCCCTTGTAGTGTCCTCATTTGACTGATGTTACATGGAGGAGTCATCTCTAGAATAGCTTTTACCTTTGTAGGATCGACCTCAATTCCCTTTGCTGATACTATGAATCCTAAGAGCTTTCCTGATTGGACCTCAAAGGCACATTTCTTTGGATTGAGCCTGAGTTGGAAGTGTTCCATTCGATCCAATATCTTTCTTAAATCTGCAATATGAGTACCTCTTTCTTTGGATTTAGCTAGTGTGTCATCGACATAGTCCTCCATGTTTTTGTGCATCATGTCATAGAATTTTATTGTCATAGCTCTCTGATATGTTGCACCGGCATTCTTTAGCCCAAATGGCATGACGTTCCAGCAAAATGTGCCCCATGCACATGTGAATGCGGTTTTCTCTTGATCCTTAGGGATGATCTTTATTTGAATATAACCTGAGAATCCATCCATTAATGAATACATCTGAAAGCTAGCTATAAGGTCTATGATCATCTCAATGTTTGGTAGAGGGAAATCATCTTTTGGACATGCTTTGTTGAGGTCTCTGAAGTCCGTATAGATCCTAATAGATTTATCAGATTTGTAAATGGGGACCATGTTGGAGATACATGCTGCATAGGAAATGACTCAAATAAATCTAGCTTTTAGCAACTTTTCTAATTCTGCTTTCACCAGTAATGCAACATGAGGATGCATTTTTCTAAGTTTTTGTTTCACGGGCTTGATCCTGGGAACTATAGATAAGTGGTGCATAATGAGATTAGGATCTAGCCCTGGCATATTAGTGTAGGACCAGGAAAAGTTGATCTTTTTCTCTTTTAGGAACTCTATGAACTGTACCTTCTCTTCTTCTAATAAATATTGTGCTAGGTGAACTATCTGAGTATTTTCAACAGTGCCCAAGTTCACTGGCTGTGTTGGTTCAATCAATACTGAAGATCTGTCCTGAAAGTGTTCGGGGAGGATATCAAGAGTCTCATCCTTTAGCGCCTCTAAGAGGTTTTCACCATCGGATACATCCCTTTTCTTTACTATTTTGGGATCTGATACTGCCACATAGTGGTTTTCACCATCAGTCCACTTTTTCTTTTTATTTTTTAGTTTGTGACTAAGAAACTTGATATCATCATGTGACATGTTCTCGCTCTTTGCATTGGTGGAAGAAGGGTGAGGTTCACAAGCATTAAGGTAATAAGCTAGGGAGTGGTCATTGGGAAAGTTGAGGATAAGAGTAGGATCTTTTTTAGTCCAATCAATTAGGTCTAGAAGTACCAATTTTAGGGAGTCAGATTCTGGGAAGGACAACACCGTGTTAGCATCACAACTGTTAACCGACAGGACATGATCCATTAAGTTAATATCTTTGATGTTTAGATCAATAACAGTAAGATTGTTGTTAAAAGGGTTGTTTTCAATTATATATGGATCAAACTCTAGCGACTCATCAATAGATATCTCATCATCGTCCCTTTGTAAAAGGAGGCTTCTTGCTTGTAGCCTATGAAATTCTTCTAGAGTTATGTATCCACCAGTGTCTCCATCAATGATCAGGGGAAGGAACTCTTCTTCTACTTCAAGAGGATCGGTATCATTGAAAGGAGTGTTAGGTCATTTACTAGGAGCTAAGGAAGCTGCAAACATGTGAATTGTATCTATCCCAATTTCTTCAGAGGCAATAGATAGTCAATCCCACTCATAGTCATGAGAGTTTGTGACATCATCATCAGATCTATTTAAATATTCAGCGATGTTTATTTGATGGACTCGGTTAGTTGCTTGTAGATCAAAGTGAGGTAAATTGAGGACATGTAAAATTGTGACCAATTGCCCCCAGTTAGGATGTAAATTCTGTGGTCAGGGTTCCTCTTGAGTGATTGTTGCTATGGTGTCTCCTACCTCTTGAATGGGAGGTTGTTCTAGCAAAGGAGTGTGAAGATCGTATGGTACCTCAAAGCTAGGTACATAACATTCTCCTTGATATTCAGGATTTTTTGTGCCAATATGTAGTAATCTCTCATAAGGCCATGGTTCTGATATTATCTCATCTTTTTTATCACTCCCTATTTCAGAAGGTGGACTCTATTTTGAAGTAGGTTTGTTGGATTGAGTGTTAAAGCCCAGTCCTATTTTATCTCTATTGAGGTGGAACTCCATGGGTATGGGTTCAATGATCTCTCATCCTATGTCATTCAGAGGTCCTTTTCCTTTGTAACCCATTTGTTTGAGGAAATCATATCCATTTTCATACTATTCTGGGGATATCTTCACATGTTTGACCTCAGAGTCCACTGGTTCTCCTTTGTAAAGCTAGTCCAAGACTGTCTGTTCTTCTATGTTATCTGAAGAAGATGTGGATGCCTTTATCATACCAGTTGCCTTATGTACTTCTAGCTCTTTGAGTGCTAGAGGTGTGAATGTTGACAAAGTTTTTCCATAGGATCTTAGTGATATTGGAAGTTCTGTCAGTGAAGGAGTTAGGTCCAGCTTGTACTCTCCCATACATGTTTCTTGAAGTTTCAATGTTTTGCTAAAACCTTTCATAACCATGTCCTTGGTAGTCTTAGGAGAAACTAAATCCATAGCCTCTTTGTTGTGTGAGATCATGCTACCTACTTTGATATTGTTGCAAGTGTAGTTGGCATCTGTAGGAATTGTCACTTCTATCCCATTATGTGGGAACTTGATGCATTGGTGATAAGTGGATGGTATAGCTTGCATCTCATGAATCCATGGTCTGTCAAGTAGAATATGGTAGGCCAGGGATAAATCTAGAACTTGACATATGACATCCCTTTCAATCGGCCCAACTCTGATGGGTAGACAAATAATACCTCTGGAGGATCTTTCTTCCTCATCATAAGCTTTGATGGTTATCTTATTTCTAGAGTTAATTGTTTTCTTTGAGAGGCCTAGCCTCTTGACTAAATCCAGCGTATAGATATTCAATTTGGTGCCTCCATCTATCAATACACATCTAACATGGGATCTATGAATAAGGACTTCAATATGGAGGGGTTGATTGTGTGGATGGGTCAATGACTTGTCATCCTCTTCAGAAAAGGAGAGGTAATGTAGTGCTGAGATATGATTGACCATTGCTTGGAACTTGTCTATATCTATATCCTTTGGAACATTAGAAGTGTGTAGAGCTTGTTCTAGGATTTCTCTATGCACCATGGATATCTTGAGAAACTCAAAGATGGAAATTTTGGTAGTGGTTCATTGTAATTGGTCTACCAAGTCATATTTTTCTATGGGGATAGTGACCACATGTTTTGCTGCTGGTTTAGGAATAGTGACAATAGGAACCGTGGATGTTGACATTGTTGTCGGTTTTGGAGGTCCCTTGATTGTAACGTGTGCTTGGCTCTAGGTTACAGAATTTGAGGAGGATGAAGCACCTTTAATTGTGATCATGTTGATGGATTTAGTTTTAATATCGAGCATATTGATCACATTGTCACTCTTGGAATAGGTGTAGTTTATCTCATTACCTTTCCCTTTAGATGTTTCCCCTTGATTGTAATTAGGAAATGGTTTATTAAATGCTATGTGATCTTCATTCATAGTGTGTTCATCCACCTTGATCTTACCTCCTTCGATGAGGTCTTGGATGACATGTTTTAGTTTGAGACAATTATTAGTCTTATGTCCCTTGTTTTTATGGAAAACACAATAAGAGTTATCATCCCACCACCTGGGTTTGACCATTGGTTCCCACGGTTTAGAATCGAGAATCGTAAGAAATTTTTTATGCACCAATGTCTTTAAGATGGTCTCAAGAGGTTCCCCCAAAGGTGTGAATGTTCTTTGGGGTTTTGAAGTCCATGTTCATCCCTTGTCATTATCATTGTTTGTTTTGGGAACGGGAGGTGTTATTTTAGCCTCTTTTCTTGCTTGCATGCCATTGGTCAAATTGAATGCTTCAGGTTTAGAATTAATGTTAGAGGCATCAACTACTCCATCATTAACAACATTTTTGTTTTGTTTCCACTATTTAGGCTTGGATTTGGAGCTACTGTCTTTGCTTTCATTTTGAAGGGTGATCTCCCCCTTTTTGACCATGACTTCCTCAATACGGAGGGCATTTTTAATCATCCTATCGAAGCTAGGAGAATCTTGCATTTGTTGAGCATAGCTCAATTCAGGTATGAGATTATTAATGAAGATTTCCATTTTCTCCATTTTGAGAATGACCCTTGATTATCGTGCAAAAATCATTCTCCATCTTTGTAGGAAGTGGGTAAATGATTCTCCAATTTTCTATTTGGTATTACATAGATCCATCATAGTTACGTCATATTGGATGTTGTAGGAGTAATGTTGAATAAACCATTGCATCAATTCCTTGAATGTTTTGACCTTAGGGTTCAATTTTGAAAACCACTCCATTGCATTACCTCCTAGACTTCGTAGAAATAGTCGCATGAGGTATGTGGGTTCATGCATGTACTCAATGCTTAGAGCACAGAATTCTCTTACATGGTCGTGTAGATCAGTTTCTCCTGTGTACTTGTCATACTTTGGCCTTGCCACATTAGGAGGAAATGAGACCATAGTGATACTCTTATTGAAAGGAAATGGACAAATGGCATCCAAAGAGTATTTTGTTTCAGGTTTGTCCTTCTCTTGTTTGAGGTTGGTGAGCTCTATTTTCATTAGATTGAGCTGCTTGGTGAGAATAGATATTGGGTTTGGCACCTCTTTTTCTTTGAGGTCATCCACATTATAATCCTTGGGTAGCTTGACACCTGAGGATGCTAAATGGAGGAATTATTTTTCCTTATCATCACAAATTATCCATTCTAATAGTTTGTGAATTTTTTTTCTTTGTTTGAGTTTCTCATACTCATCCTCAGGGATCTCTTCTTCACTGTCTGATTCGAACGGGTTATATTCAAACTTGGGTCTTTCTTCCTCTTCCGTTCCTTCAAATTGTTCCTATTTGCCATCATTATAACCCTTAAAGGCCTTACTCAATTTGTTAGTGTTTCTATCCATTGGAGGTGAATCTAGATCAAAGAGGGAACTGCGAGAAGTTTCTCCTTGAAAGTGTGGTGTTGTAGGAGGTACTTTTGATCCTTTAGTTGTGTACTGGTTGTGTCTTGTGTTAACCATGAAGTTTGTTTCTCAACTTTGGTAACATTTCCTGATAGTGCAAGTAAGTTTTTTAGATCATTCAAGTGGGCGTGTCTAGGTAGAAGTAACTATTTTTATTTTTAGTGGATGTTAATGATTCCAGTGTCAGAGGGTTAGAATGACCTGATAGTGAGCTGGGAATCAATTTGTTGATAGAAAATGGGTAGACCACACGTATTGAACTGATTGTGAAAGACTGACTATGCATGCAAGGTAGACATTTCGAAAGTGTTTGAAAATAATAGTAGGGAGACTAGAAGAGACAACAGGGACTAGCTAAAGAGAAAAAAGGGTACCTAAATCAACTGAGACTTCCTAGGAAAAACTGCTACAACTGCCCACTGTCCTGAATGCGAGCTCCCAGATACGGGCCTCTGATGGTACCAGATGCAATCCTAGAATCTGGATGTGACTATATGCTGACTAAATGCGATCTAATGCACCAAATGTGATCCTAAACCCCGAATACAACTTGGGAAAATAGGATGCAATCTTATGATGGTCTTGTCAGTTTTGGTCAATTCTGAAAAATTTGTTTTTTAAGTGCATGAATTTGTTTATTTCCAGATTTCGTCAAGAGGTGTCGTAAGACGTGAAAAATAATTGTACTCTAGGGTTTGAAATTTGTTGATTGTTTTGAGGAGCTTATCTTTTTAATAATCTTTAGAACATGTCAAACAGTTTTGCATTGTTAAGGGGTGAAACAAACACTCTTTTTGCCCTATTTTCTAGGTGGAGGATGAAAATCTTTGCTTGTTGACTTAGGTACACACTCAAATGCTAATTAGAGTACAACCATCACCAAGCATGCAATGGCTCCAGTCATGATGCTATATTAGCCGACTCCAAACGCAAGTGAGGTCACGATATGACGAGTGTCTTGGGCCAATTACTTTTTGCCTTGCACAAAGATTATCACCCTTTCGGGGATGAATCGAGAATTATTTCAGTTAAAGTTGTTGTAGATTATTGGGAAATCCATTCGAAATTGTCCCCCATAGAATTGCACAAGGCAAAATTGAGGCATATAGCCCTATGAGTACCTGAATATATATAGTCTCACAAGAAAGATTCAAGTGGCTCCGCTCTATACATACCCCGATATGTTCAAGGAATGATGTCAAAATTCCAAGAAAAAAACTAGTTCCATCTTCTGAGGCTTTGGCCTATAAGGAAGCAACTATTTATAGCGAGTTGGAAGAGTCAACGTAAGACCTGTCCTCACTTGGGTCATTCTCAAGAGATTTTTGCCTCAACTGGCAGGCCCTCTACTGTTAAAAGATCGGTAACCAGGATTGGCGAGCTTAGGATTTCTAGATTTTTGTTTCTTCAAAAGAAGAAGAGCATACTCTCCTAGTCCATGTCATTTTCTCCTCAAACACTTAAAACAAATTCTTTCCCTCAAGCTATGTTGAGCTTGATTTAATTGTTCCTATTTTAACGAAAACAAGATGCTTGAAAGGGAAATTTGTCATGTTCAATTAACCACAAAAATTTAGTGAGTTTGTGTTGTTCAATTTCTGATCCAAAAGCAATTAAACGATGTGTTTGTTCATTGAGCCCACATATTTAATGCTTTGTTTTGTTCAATTACTGAATCTGAAAAGAATTATACGATTTTGTTCATTGATCCCACATGATTTAGTGATTTGTGTTTGT
>MU227966.1:2900253-2913664 GCA_018584345.1 Thuja plicata | reverse complement strand
AATTATTAAAACAATTAAATTGCTTTTTAATAATTAAGGGACTATAGCCATTTTAATTAAATTAATAGGCTAGGGGAATGGGTTGGATTGCAAGTGATACTTGATTTAGGGATTTATTTAATTCCTTCATAATTAAATACTATAGCCATGTTTTGAATTTGGTTTGATCTGATTGGTCGAAATTGATTTGAATTGTATGGCTACAATAGATAATATAAATCAGTGATAAAAAATCACCTAGGACATTAAATTGGTTAAAAGAATTATGCCAAGCAGTAACAAGGTCGTTTGGACATAAATCGAGGGTATGATCACACTTAGGGCAAATAGGGTCTACAGTTGCGACAGACCGAATTTAGGTGGTTACAACTGATCTCCATTTTAGCTTTTTCTATCTTGTCTATCTGACCTTGATAGGTATTGTTGCATATGTTTATATCTTGGGATGATGTTTCAACTGAGTTTCTTATGATATCAACCAAGATATATGCCTCTTCTATCTTTTTGATATGTTTATAAGTGAGTTTGCCTCTGTCCATGCACTTTTCTATAACCTTTCTGCCTTTTGATGCCAACTCTTTCAACATTGTCTGACCAATCTTTAATGACTTTAAATCTAAGGAAAAATTATTTACCAGTTCATTCAATCTTTCCATTTTATACTCATCTTATGAAATTATAGTAGCTGAGTCTACTAAACTTGTAAAATGTGCTTTGAAGCTTGTTAGGATGCTATCTACATCATCAATTGACTAAATTTTAGCTACTTTCTTGTCTGCAGGCACTAGGTCATTCAGAATGTTCACGGACTCCAAAAAGAGAGGGTTTCTCATAACTTGTTTCTCTTCGGCTTTTTCCATGGCTAGGACACTAATCTTGATAAAGTCTTCTTCTCCCCATGCATCTAAACTTGCGGAGTCAGGAGTTAAGATTGACAACAATGAAGTTGATGGTTGAATGGATGGTGTGAATATAGTATTCTGACTAGTATCCATGCATTCACCTTTTACTGGGATCTCCATGACTAGTGTCTCATTAGTTTGATTATCTTCCTCTTTATTCAAATCTATTGAATCTTTGGAAGGAACTTCATCTTGTTGTAAAGATGTGTCATCAATGCATACCTTCTTTGTCTCTCCAGTGCTTGCAAATGCTTTTTCAACTTTGTCCATATCATTGTCATAGGCGGTCATGGATATCTTGATATCATCAATTACTATAGTATCTCCTGAAGCTTTTACTGTATCAAAAGCTATTGAAACTGAGGGCGCTGAAACCTATGGACCTGTCTTAGGTGCATTCTAAATCACTGGTTCTGTAGCCTGTTTGGGAGGAACTGGAGTTACTTTTGTTGTAGGCACTGTTGAAGGATACATATGTCTATCCAAAAATACCTACTCAAAATATTTCTGGGTATCTTCACCAACTAGATCATACTCCTTATTCATGATATGGAGAACTCTTGTTTTGGTTCTTAGGTGAGGCTTAACTAAATCCAACATAATGGCTTTCTCATCATGCGAGCATACTAGGAGAAGACTATCTAGTGTTCCTTATCTTATCCTCATATCCTCTTCAATTGCTTGTCTCTTTAATACATTAAGTATGTTCCATACCTTGTCTAGTATGACTATTTTGAGTTCCAATACTGTTCTTTTGAACTTAATCATGTGAGAGATGATCATAGAATGAATTTTTGTTTTGTCTATCTCTTGGTATTTGTCATAGACATTCTTGAGAGATTCTATTCTTCCTTCATTAATAATTCTATTCTTTAGAACATTTAGACTAGGTCTAAATCCTACCTAAGGAGGGGTTTGTGTGTTCTTTACCTTGCTCCTTGAAGTTCTTGAGGATGGATGACTTGTAGGAACTTGCTTCTTCCTTCTAGTCAACTTGTTGGGTACAGAAGGTGGAGAAGATTCTAGATCAATGGTGGTTGATGGTGCAGATGTGTCTTCATTTGATTTCTTCTTCTTCTTCTTAAGCATATCATCAGACATTTCTATTTTTACTTCAGTGGGATTTTTCTCAAGTTCTTTGGTAATCTTAGCTTCCCTAGCTCTTTCTAGGTCTTCTTGTGTAACACCATGAAATTTTAGGATATTTGAGTTAATCCTTGGTGCCTTCCTTTTGTTGTCAGCATTGTATAAGACATAATCAACTTGATTTGTCTTTTCTCTGTAAGTACCCCATCTAGGTTCATTGGGATCCTTGGCCGCAGATAGGAGGACTTGTGCATAACCTTCCAAAACATGTTCTTCAACTTCATAATCGAGAGGGTGAATCCATTTTGTTATGGGCTCAACTGCCTCCATGCAAGTACAGTCAATTTCCACCATGAAGCATATGGTGTCTATGTACTTCTCAACTATCTTCATAGGTATCCTGAACCTCTTCTGCATCTTGATCCTGAATGTTTTGATATCCATGTCCATAGTATCTTTTGCACTACTCTCTGATGTAGCTTTTAGTGATATCTGAAACATAGTAGGTTTACTCCTATCTAGGTAAAGATTTTCAACTTTACCAACAATGTGGAAGTACACATAAATGATCAAAGAGCCAAACCTAAATATCTTGCTCTTGTCATGCTTAATAGCCTTGATGTTCTCAATCAGTTGTGTGCACAATAGTTCACATGACCAAACTTGTTATAGGAGTAATAGTAACCATTGAAGGGTCTTACATCCTTACAATCTCTTGCCACGTGTTCATGCTTGTTACAGGCATAGAAAGTAAAGTTCACTACCTTGTGCTTATCTTTTGGTGGTTCCGCTTTAGTGTCTTCATGATTCTCAGTTTTCTTTTCTTCTGCAGATTTTTTTTGAGCTTTATTTCTTTCTTGTAATGAATTGATCTTAATTTGAGCTATACTGTATCCCATACTGGTTGTATCACCTTTTAGATTTTGTGCATAAATTTGTGATTGAATCAGATCAGAACTTGTGTGTAGTTTATCAATCTTGTCTTTTTCTCCTGATAATTCAGATTCAATTTTATTCTTGATGTTTTCGAACTCCAAGATTTTCATATTAGCTTGCATGAGTTCTTCATCTAACTATTTATTTTCTTTGTTCTTCTCTTCAATAGTTGTTAGGCTATTAGTTAACTAATCATTTAATTCTTCTATCTTATCCTTTAAAGATAGGTTTTCTTCATTTAGTTTCTTGACCATTTTACCCAAATCATTTGTAGAGAAATCTTTCAAATCTTTTCTTAACTTTTTGATAAGCATTTGTGAGCCATCAAATTTTAGTTTAAGTTCCTCATTTTCTTTCTCGGATCTGTCTAGATCTTCAAGGGCTGCTTCAAGATTCTTTTTCAGATGTTTTACTTCTGCTGAATCCATGAGGAGGTTAAACTTTCTTTCAGAGGACCAGAGCTCTGATACCAATTGTTGTAAACACTAAGAGGGGGGGTGAATCAGTGTTTAACTAATTATCCTATTTCAGAAACTTTAAACATAAATCAATTATATATCACTTGAAGCTTAACAAAAGAACACATAACACATGATATGATTACGAGGAAACCTTTATTAGATGAAACCCTGGTGGAAATTAGTACCCACAAATATTGAACTAGTATAATGAACCTGTTAAAGTTCCTTTGCCCTGTTAGGAGCAGTCTTTACAATGCAAGTACAATGACCTGGTCAAAGGCCTAACCCTGTTAGGATTCTTTTACAAACAGCCCTATTAGGGGTGAGGACTCACTATCCAAGAGCTCACTGCTCAATGAGAAAGAAGGCTACAACCTCCTGTGAATAGATATGCACTATATCTAAAAGTGAATTGTTGTATATGACGCAGATGTCTGATCAGTTCCGGTTATGCTCTTATGCTCTTATCTTCTTTAAGGGCTCTATCTCATATTGGCATCTTTATACTGCTCTATATATCTCTACTCTGCATATTTCTTTGACACTTCAAATATATCTTTTCATTACATATATATATGTTTATGCCTGAATAGATGCGACTATAAAAAAGACCTTAGTCGGCTCAAAAAAAACATACACAACGCTTCCAAATAAATTGGCTTAAGCATGTTTACAATATTGTTTAATACATGGTTACAAGCTTACTATAATAGGCACTTAGCCTTTACATAACAAAAGATTACACGCTAATCAAAAACCTGAAGTCAGCTCCATACTTTATATTCTGAACTGCTAGTGTGCTTGTTCTTTCTGTAACTTATCCGTACTAACATACCGTACCATGCGTGTATAGAGTAAGCATAAAAAATATTATAGAGCTTATGTTTGAAGGTGCTTAGTCTAAATTGGCCATACACACGTGCGTTGGTGCTCTAATCATCTGTGTATCTCTATTATGTATTGTCTTTTATACTTAGTCAATTTTCCATACTAAGTTTGCTGTCAAAACTCCATATGACTTTGTTTCCATAATGACAACACAAAATAAGTCATATACTCCCTGGGAGTCAACTTGCCAACATCTTCTATACAAGAAATGAGATCATTTGCAAAAAATAATGTTACTCTAGATAGTCTGATTGGTAGACTGATTTCATTTGAAATGAATAACTTTGATAATAGTGTCTTACCATCTATAGAGTCTGTATTCAAATCTTCTTTGAAAATAAGTAAGTCAATTTATAAACACACTATGAGGAATGATAGTGAAAGTGATAGTGACGACCAAGGACTTGATGAGATTGAAGCACTAATGGAAAGAAGACTGCAGAGAGGCAAAGGTAGATACAAAGGTAAATTACCACTTGTATGTTTTAATTGTAAAGAGGTTGGACACTTTGCTGCAAGATGTCCTAACATAAGAAAAGATGACAGAAGTAATGACAAAACATATGAAAAGAAGTTTGATTGAGGTGATAATAGAGATTACCGAAGAAAATGACAATCTGATAGAAGAGATGCCTGAGACTATAAGGACAAAGGAAATAAAGCTTGTTACCTGACTAAGAATAGAGATGATGATACTGACACCGAATCTGATGAAGACATTGAGATGGTATTTGTAGCCATGAAGGATGATTCAGACAAAGAAGAAAGGTATGTAGAGACTGCACTCATATCTAAGGTTAGTAAGAATGATGTCTGGATTATAGATAGTAGCTGCACTCAACACATGACCGGTGATAAAAAAAAATTTAAAACTTTTGAATGCTATAATGGTGGATCAGTAAGAATGGGTAATGACACACCTTGTCCAGTTGAAGGTAAAGGAACCATAATGTTGAATAACTTGCTCAAATGTGAAAATGATTATTGGGTAAAAGGACTTAATTATAATCTATTGAGTGTTTCATATCTGAATAATATAGGTCACCGAGTATTATTTGAAAATAAGAAGGAAAAGATCTTTAATGAATTAGGAAGGTTGATCAGAACTGGTGAACAGAAAAAAGGTAACCTTTTCTATCTTGATGACATTAAAACCACTTGTTTAATGGATAGAAACTAAGACATATGGTTGTGGCATAAAAGACTATTCCATGTGAATTTTTACAACATGATAAAGATAAGAAATAAAAGGAAATTAAGAGTCTTACCGAGCATGTCAAAGCTCGAACATATCATGTGCAAGAATTGTCAAAAAGGTCAAATGACAAAATCTAGTTTCAAGAGTAAATCCCATACATCTAATGCAATTATAGAATTAGTCCATACTAATTTATGTGGACTCATGGTGACAAAGAGTTACTATGGTGATAGGTATTTAATTCTCTTTGTAGATGATTATTCTAGAATGATGAAAGTTATGTTCTTAAAAGATAAATTAGAAGAATTCAATATGTTTAAATGGTATAAGGCTATGGTAGAAAAACAAAAAGTGGTAAGGTATTGAAATGCTTAAGATCAGATAGAGGAGGGGAATTTATTTCAGATGAACTCACTAACTTCTATAATGAGCATGGAATTAAAAGATAGGCTTCTTCGCCATGAACACCATAGAAAAATGGAATTGTTGAAAGAAGAAACAAATCCATTGTTGATTGTGCAAGAACACTGATGATTGAGAAAAGCATCACTCAAAATTTCTAGAGGGAAGCTGTCAGTAATAATGTCTACACATTAAACAGAGTAAAATTGAAGGACACAAAGAAGACACCCTATGAGCTATGGTACAGTTACACACCCAATGTAAGTTACTTCAAAATCTTTGAAAGTCAATGTTATATTTTGAAAGATGATAGAAATGGAAAGCTTGACTCCAAAATTGAAAAAGGTATCTTTCTAGGGTATCCCACCAAAAGAAAGGATTATAAATGCCTCAACAAGTCCTCTAACAAGATCATTGAAAGTGCAAATGTAAGAATAGATGAATTTGCAGAGAAGAATGATAAGGAAAGTAGAAAAGAACCATAAGACTACAACAGGTTTGTTTACACTGAAGAACCTGACACTCTACCTGAGCAACAGTGTATCACTCCCAAACAACAGAACACTGCACCCGAGCATCAAGTTGCAATTACCAAAAATTAGGAAAATACTCAAGATGTTGTTCCAAGTGATGGAGATCAGAATGAAGGTCAAGATGATGATTAGAATGATGGACAATGAGTTGAACCAAAACTTGTCAGGTATGTCAAAAGACATCATCCACAGAATCAGATCATAGGAGACAAGAAGGATAGAATGAAAACAAGAATTAAGTCACTATACACTAGATGTTTAATTTGTGATTTTGAGCCTAAATTTGTTAATACTGCACTTGAAAATGAGGAATGGTCAGTGCTATGAATGAAGAGATAGGACACATTGAGAAGAACAAGACATGGACACTAGTACCGAGACCTGATGAAAAGAATGTCATCTGTACCAAATGGATATTCAAAAACAAACTAAATGAGAATGGAGAAGTCACAAGAAACAAAGCCAGGTTAGTATGCAAGGGGTATGGATAAGAAGAAGGTATTGATTATGGAGAAACCTTTTCACCCATTACTAGACAAGAAGGAGTTAGAATTCTTCTTGCTTATGCTGCATTCAAAGGATTCAAGGTATACCAAATGGATGTCAAAATTGTATTCCTAAATGGGATACTAGAAGAAGAGGTATACATTGAACAACTAGAAGGTTTTGTTGATCTAGACAAGAGAAACATGGTATGTAGACTACATAAAGCCTTGTATGGATTGAAAGAAGCACCTAGAGCTTGGTATGAAAGACTTTACTCCTATCTTATAAGCAATGGATTTGTAAGAACAAGTGAAAATAGCAATCTGTATTTAAAAGAAGATACTGATGATAATATTCTGATTGCTGAAATATTTGTTGATGATATCATATTTGGAGGCAATGATATGTTATGTAAATCATTTGTTAATGAAATTAGAAAAGATTTTGAAATGTCTATGTTTAGGGAGATCAAATTCTTTATTTTTCTATAGATTCTTGAACAAAATGTAGGCATATATATCACTTAGTCCAAATACATTAAGGAAGTGTCAAAGATATTCAAAATTGAAGATTCCAAACCAGTTGGAACACCTATGGAAACTAGATGTAAGATGACAAAAGAAGACAAATAAAATGAGGTAAATTAGACCTTTTATAGATCAATGATAGGAAAACTAATGTATGTTGTTCACACCAGACGAGATATAGCACAAGCAGTTTGAATAGTTGCAAGATTCTCTGCTAATCCTAAAGAATCACACATGACTTTTGTCAAGAGAATTCTGAGATATCTAAAGAACATCGAGGACTATGGATTATGGTAAAAAAGAGAAGGAAAATTTGAGCTTCAAGTCTATACATATGTTGATTGTGCTGGAAACTTCGATGACCGAAAGAGAACAAATGGAGGATTATTCTTCATGGGTGACAGACTTGTCAGACGGATTAGCAAGAAGCAAGGATGCATCTCACAATCTACTGCAGAAGCAGAATATGTGGCTGCTACAAACTACTGAAATATTGCATGGATCAAACAATTAATGGAAGGTATGAATATGAAGATTCTTGAACTAGTGATTATCTATTTTGATAGTACCAGTGCAATAAACATATCAAAGAATCTAGTCATGCATGGTAAGACTAAGCATATTGCTATCAAGTATCACTACTTAAGAGAACAAGTGCAAGAAAAAGAAGTGATACTAGAATATGTTCAATCCAAGGAATAATTAGCTGACATATTTACCGAGTCGTTACCAAAAGATACATTTGAGTACCTGAGGCAAAGACTAGGGGTCCAACCCTTGTCTATTGGTCAGTAAGCTGACTAGGAGGTTGCATTAGCCCAAACATAATCATAAGATCATTCATGTTGATGCAAGCATAGAAATGGACTGGAAAGATACATCAGTACATAGCAAGGTACATATATACACCAAACACTAGAGTCACTATATTGCTGACGGATAGGAAAATTCAAGGAGTATATTATAAAAAGGTGAAAGGATATAACTTTAGCATAATAAAATTTTACTTTGGAATTGTTGTCAAAGGGAGAGATAATCATTATCCAAAGGGAGAGAATATCTAGAATGTCTAAAGGGAGAGATTACATATGAAATATCCATCAAAGGGAAAGAAGATATCAGATGTAACATGTAAGGGAGAGAAGTATCATGAGGAAAGATGAATTATTACTGTCGAAGGAAAAAGAGATGATCAAGGAGAGGAATAGCCAAAGGGAGAGACAACATCAGAGAAAGAATCATAAGCTTCTACATCTATCTAGCGAAGGGATTGAAGATTGAAGACAACACTCTGAAAGAAAAAAATCTAATCTATATGAGCTTATCGAGAGCCATACATTTGTATAAGTTATAGAACAATAAAATTGGTAGTTTGATGAACTAAAACTTGATATATTTCATATTGTATTAGAAATAATATAGTGTGATAATGTAGTGTGTTGCCATAAATGCCAAAGGGAGAGATTGATGAACCATAACTAATTGAATGTTTGAAGATGTTAAGTTGATCACTAAAATGCAGAAAGATAATGCAAGACATTAAACTAGTTAATGGATTGTATTTTAATTGATGTCAATTTGATATAATATGATTGGTTATATAAAAAGTGTTAAAAACTTCAAAGAATAAGAAAGATAAAGGTTATGCTTTCAGTAATTCATAAAAGATCAGTATTCACAAAGTGACAAAAAACACCTACGCATAATGCACCCCGATAGATAGAGAACCCCGAGAGGAAATTCACACTGATGTCTAAGCAAGAAATCTGAAAAGAATTACCAACGAGTAGAATAAAAAACATTACCGATGAGTAGAACTTAATAGTGATTCCCAATGGACAGACAACCTCGACGGAGATGCCCGAGGAGAACTAAAGTGTTGACCGAAGCTAACAAGAGATAAAACACTGAAAGGAACTAAAGTTCATAAATGAAAAAAAATTTTGCTAGCAAGAGCTAAAGAAGGAGTTGATTGGCTGTTAATATTATTTTCATCGAAAAGTTAAAGCTAGAGATAAGAGAAATATTTAAAGTTGTTTTATTCCAGTTGTCAAGGAGAAATCTACAGGATAAAAGTGAAGTAAATCTTTAAAGCAAGATTGGCTAGAATTGCGGATCACGCCAAGAACAAGAAAGTCAAGAACTTAGAAACTGTGATATCATGTCTATAAAGAGACAAACTAATTCATTATGAATTACGGGAGTGAATAGAGAAAGAAGATGTTGAAGAGAAACTGATGAAGAAAGACTTCAATCAGACCTGATCAATCAAGATGAAGAACATAGCTAATTCTGCCGACACCGAGCAACAAAGAAGCATCACTAAGAAAAAATAAGTGGAGAAAAGTTATTGAAATTAGAAAATGATCCACTTTATAGACATGATATCACAGTTTCTAAGTTCTTGACTTTCTTGTTCTTGGCGTGATCCGCAAATCTAGCCAATCTTTCTTTAAAGATTTACTTCACTTTTGTCCTGTAGATTTCTCCTTGACAACTGGAATAAAACAACTTTAAATATTTCTCTTATCTCTAGCTTTAACTTGTCGATGAAAATAATATTAACAGCCAATTAGCTCCTTCTTTAGCTCTTGCCAGCAAAGTTTTTTTTCATTTCTGAACTTTAGTTCCTTTCAGAAAAATCCTTGAGGGGTTAGAAAATGATCCAACATTCCCAAGAAAAGTTGCAGGGTTACTTTGGAAATAAGAAGTGGAAATCCCTATTTTCTCGGAATAGGAGACCTAATAGGGCTACTAGCCATTAGGCATGTTTTGAAGCAATTTGCAGAAATCGATTAGCTAGTTGAGTTAAGTGGGACTTCTAACACCCCTAGTTGATCAAATTGGAATGTTCTAAGACACCTCCTCACCTCTATAAGGTTATCTTACATCAAGGAGTTTGAGAGCCTTTAAGATATTTTAAGGGCTAGAGAGTAAGAAGTTAGTATGCACCAAGTAAAAGACTTGGTTTGATGAATATTTCATGGTAGTTGGGTTGGCTAAGGAGACCAGGGGATCAAGAATAGTTAAAGATCCTATAGGTGCATAGGTGTGTAGAGGAAGCACCCTAAAAATCTATAGAAAGACTAGGAGCATGAGCTTGTGATTGTCTCATCCAACCTCCCTATCACCCATGTACAATATGCAAGTGCAAAAGAAACACAATCTCTCATAAAGTGGAGAAAGAGGGAAAATTTCATGAGAAAAAACCCTCCCCAAAAAAGAGAGATGAAAATTAACAAGATGCATGGATGGATGGAGTAATCAAGACCCCCCCCCCCATTACAACATACATCATGCATATACAATCAAGTATCGCCCCATAGGAAGGAAACAAAGAGACATGATATCTCCCCCATAATGAATAATCTCCTTCAATGATGGTAAGTGCTTGAACTAAAAACATAGTCCAATGCCGAAAACCAACACGTCTCCCTTTAGGAAGAAGATAGACCAAATATAGATGAAAGAATGCTTCTCATTGTGGATAAGAAGAAGAAAGGGAAATCTAAATGAAGTATGAAGTCTCTAAAGTGTGCTCATGTGTCGTCATGTCCTTGGTTGATGAAGATGCCCTAAACCAATCAAGAGGAATCCCAATAGAAGAAGGTGACATACAAGCAGCGAATAGTAACTGATTGTGAGCAACCTCCAAAGACAAAGATGCCTCCTCAAAATAAGTAGGAAGAAAGACAAAGTATCCCCCCTAATGTAAAAGGCACACCCACAGTAGATGCTCCTAGATCAATATAGATACTTCTCCATGAAAAATGAATAATATTCTTCCCTTTAGAGAGAAATAATGTCATATGTGTATCAAAGAATCCTCGCCTATCTGCAGAAA
The DNA here is from genome assembly GCA_018584345.1 of Thuja plicata. Lineage (NCBI taxonomy): Eukaryota > Viridiplantae > Streptophyta > Pinopsida > Cupressales > Cupressaceae > Thuja > Thuja plicata. The sequence goes on along the minus strand of MU227966.1, from coordinate 2,902,401 downwards.
GAATCCTCAAAATGAATGATGCCTCAGGAAACTGAATAGGAATATCCAACACATGAGTATGATAAACCTAAACCATTCAATGTGACATCTCAAGTCAAGTTTGAGACTCATGAATGCCAATCTCCAAAGATTCAAATGTCTTCTCTGAAGATAAAGAGAGCTCCAAATGTTATATCAAAGGATCCACAATCATGTCAACCTTGAAAGAATGATCAAGTGAAGAATGAAGATGAGGGTAAGAGTGTTCCCTCACAACAACTGAAGAAGGATAATCCTCATTAAAGAGAAGATGAATTTCATCAATGATGTCTCCCAAATCCTTAATGTAGGACTCCACAAACAAACCTGCAATGTCTTTCAAGTATTCATCCCATGAAACCAAGTTTGGAAGATAAGAAATACCCTGCTACGCTGAATTAAAAGAACCCATGGTTGTAGGAATGCAAGTATCATCATAAGCAATAGTAGAAATGATCTCAATAAAAAAAGTAGCTTCAGGTTCTGGAATAGAAAGTTCCCATCTTGATAGAATCAGTGAGGTAGCATCATCAAAGGGTAAATTATCTGCCTCATCAAGTGGAATGAGACAATCTGCAATTGGATCATTTAGGAATGGAAAAACATGGGGATCTCCATACATCTCCCAAATAATTGTCCAAATTATGTGTGGGCGGCTAATATCGTTGATCTTGGGAAAGATGGCACAAAAGAGAAATGAAATGAAGTTGTCACAAATTTAAAAATATGTTATGTTCATTCTTTCTTACCCAAATTCCATGATTCCACCATACTTTTGGTTCAGGGGCGAGTCCATAAAGATTAGGCAAGACATTAAGCCATCTACAATGCGTGATGATTCCTCTTGCCCATGAATCATAATTACCCCATGCAAGGTTATGACAATAGGATGTGGTTCTATCCCCATGATTACATCAAAATAAGATCAAAAACTTATTTCNTTTCCCCCCCCCCCCCCCCCAAATGCAATAAATCAAAGAGCACCCCCTAAAATAGATGCTTTTGACACTTTATATTTAGTGCATGTACAATTGCTACTTGCCAAAATGGACCAAAGTGGACTTATGATTTTGATGATTACAATAAAAAATATGAAGCTATAGTAGACTCAACAAATAAGACACAAGATCCATCAAGGATCAAATCAATTTACAAGTGCCAAAATAGGCCAAAATAGATAAAATGTTGAAAGTGATATTTTCGCCCAAATAAGCCTATAATCTGATAGAAAATTTGGAAATTTCTCAAAAAATAATGCACTTTCAAAAAAATTGCACTTGAAAATGTGTCCGTATGAGCCCGAATGAAGCTTCTTAAATTGTAAAATCAAGGATTGGACAGGTACAGTCTGTTGGCAAGTTGACTTCCTGAGGATGCATGACTCATTTTGTGTTGTTATCATGGCAACAAAGTCATGTTTAGTTTCTGTCATGAAAGAAAAAATGACTAAGTATGAAAATAGGGCAGACAAAGATACTCAGTGATCATCACATCAGCGCACGTGCGAGAGATCGATTCAGATTATGCGCGTTCAAATATAAGTTGTATGACATGTGTACATGCTACATCCATACATGCATAGTATGGAACAACAATACGGAAAATTTATAGGCAGATCAGTAGACCAGCAGTCCAGAAGATAGAGCATGGAAGCCGACTACTATTTTGATTAGCGTGAATTATTTTGTAATGTAATGGCTAAGCACCTTTGGTTATATGCTTTTAATGATGTAATTAACATTGTAGTAAACACGCTTGAGCTAACTTGTTCGGAAGCATTGTATATTTTGTTTTAGGGCCGACTCGTGTTTTGTTTTGGGTCGTGCCTATTCAGATTTGAACATATAAGTATGTAATGTAAAGTAATGTTACAAGCATTGATTATTATGCAAGAGGAAGATACAGAGGGATAGTATAATGAAGTCAGTATATGATATAGCTCTTTAAGAGAGTAAGAGCACTCGTGCATACACAGAACTGATCAAACAACAGTGTCATCACAGCAGTTCATTTTGATATAGTGCATATCATCTTTCAGAAGGTTGTAGCCTTCATCTTATTGGGCAGTGAGCCATATACCTTTAATAGGGTTTTGTAAAAGACTCCTAATAGGGTCAGACCTTTAACCAG
>MU227966.1:2876566-2889000 GCA_018584345.1 Thuja plicata | reverse complement strand
TGATTTATGTTTAAGTTGTTGAAAAGTAATTAATAGACAAACACTGATTCACCCCCCCCCCTCCCCCCTCTCAGTGTTTCTAACACAGTCACCAAAAACTACAATTTCTACACAATCCATACACAAGAACCAGAAAACAATAGCACCACTGAAATGTTCAATAAAATCTAGCCAAAATTATAAAAAAATTACACTCAAATAGGAGCCCAGATGACCAAGTTATGGTCTCTCAAAGTAGGACTGCCAAATCAAAACTGCAAATGGTGAGGGGGTTGATTTTTTAAAACCATGAGCCTAAAGTTGACGGTCAAATGGATGTCACAACAAAACAAAAAGGCTCAGAAAATATAGTTAGATGGTTGTCAATTGTAACATCACAAAATGATTATGTGTACACTATGTTAAAATTGATGGCTAGACGACCGTAAAAAAGAGTTGACTGGGACGGCTAGAGAGGCATCAATATAAATGTTATAGAAACTGACATTAGAGAAAAATTTACCCTTTGCTGCCACGTGTCAAGTGTGGTGTTGACCTTTGATAGGGGTGGTGGCGAGCTCATCTTGGTAGCGCTTGTGCAAGGGAGACTGAGCAACTCAGACGCAGATGCAAAGAGCTCGGCGGGTGGTAACCGCGCTCGGAGGGGGGAATGCAGCGCATGCGGAAGGGGTGATCACACTCAGTGAGGAAGGGCATAGAGGCGTCGTTGGGTGGCTCTGCAATTTGTCCCACATGGATGTGGTGTGGGTGTTCAACGATATTTAAATTGAGATTGGCGCGTAAGGTAAACCAGCGAAACAAGAGCCGCTTGGATTAAATGTGCCAAGTTGGAGCTGCTTGGATGGGTGTCCTGTCCGACGTGATCTGGACAACCTATGTCGCTACCTGCAGAATGCCTCTGTACACTGTAACAGTTTAGAGGCCGATGTGGCCCAAAATTTTTGCAGAAAAATAATATATGCCCAAAATTGAAAAAATGACAAAAAATTAATTCCAGATCCATGAATTGACTGACAATTTTGAAAAATGTTACCAAATTTGCAGATCGGGCTGCCCAAGTTCGATTTGCAAAAAAACTTTGCCTTAGATTTAACTTTTTCCCAATATAGGAAAATTTATAGTCAAAATTCATCGGAATGGCCACCCGGATGCAATGGATAGGTCAGATCTTTCTCTAGACGCTCCTACAAGCTGATGCACCTCTGGATCTAAATCATGGCCCTCCTATGGCTCTGATACCATGTAAGAATTTTCCTAAGGCAAAGAATGAAAATGCCAAGATCTAGAAGCTCAATTGATAGCACAAGAGAGATAGGAAAAATGATATGATCAATTGATTGATTCAATAATGATCAAATAATGAAATACAATGAAATTGATTGATTACATACAAAGTAGATGTGCCTAAGTATATAGCCAATGCATGATAACTAGGAGATATGCAAGCGATAACCTATCAACCACACAAGGTGGAATCACGTGTCCACCAAAGGTGGATCATCCTCTGTTGTACAACAAAGTATGTGCAACATGTGCAACAATGAGAGGATGATAATGTGATAAGATAACTAAAGCTAGATCTCACACATAAAGTGGAATGAGATAAGAAATGTCACCACCTAAAGTGAAATTTCTCCTATGTACCATGTGCTAAAATGAAATGCAAACTCCTAGGCATCTCAATGACAAACTACTATGCAATGCATTATCCTAAGTAAACTTAAGTAAAGTTTAATTAAGAATATTTAATTACACCAATAATGATGCACCTTGGGTTATTGGGGGGACTTTAATATGATTGAAGCCCCTGCTGACAAATCAGGTGAAGGAAAATAAAAAATCTTTTGTGGCAGGATGATCAATAAACTAAGACCGTTTGACCTTATGGCGAGTAAGAGAGTTGATCACAAAGGCTTGTGATTCTCTTGGTGTAACTATCAACAAGGCTCTAAAAGGATCTGCTCTCGACTAGACAGATTCTATGCCAACAAGGACATAGTTCATTTCATAAATTGTGAACATGGAGGTGTTGTACCAATCACACCCTATACTTTATCAGATCACCATCCTATTATCACCACTTGCATGATTGGTACACCATTGAATAAACAAAGAACTAGTAGGGATGCATTTGCATCCATCACCATACTCCTAGATGAGGATGTAGTTCATGTTATTGATATTATTGAACTTTTCAATCTCAATAACCCCACATTGAAAAGTAACAGAGACAGGTGGAATCAAAATGTGGATGCATGGAGAGGGATTTTCCAAACTATAGGAAGGAAAAAAGCCAAAGATATGATAAGAGTAGAAATTGATTTTCATAGGGAACTTGTGAGAGCTTAGGGGATCTTGCAATCTGATCCCTCTAATAGTGATGCCAGTGGTGGCCTTAATGATGCTAAAAACAACCTTAGAAAAATTTAGAACATAAGAATAATGGGAATGAAAACAAGAGCCAGGAGTAACTGGCTTGAACATGGTGACAAGGGGTCTAAACTCTTTTTCCAAATTCTCAAAGCTAAAGAGGCTAAAGAACACATTGAAAATATTTGGGACAATAATAAAAACATTACTGATCAGGAAGATATTCTAAATGCTTTTAAGAAATTCTACAAAGAACTCTTTACTGCTGAGAGCAATGAGGTTGAGAATGAGACAATCAAGGCAAAAATCAAGTCCATTATCCAAAACAAGCTCTCGGATATGGATAGGGAAGTATTGAGAAAGGAGATCACATTGGAAGAAGTTAATAAGGCTATTTTGGACTTGAATAATGACAAAGCTCTGGGTCCAGATGGAATGTTGGTAGAGTTCTATAAAAAGAACATTGGATGGATAGGGGGAGACTTGCTGAAAGTATACAAGGAGGCATTTGAATGTGGAATCTTAGGAGAACATATTAATCAAAATCATACCAAAGGATGGGGATAAAATACTTATAAAAAATTGGCATCCTATTACTCTACTCAATGTGTCTTACAAGGTTCTTGCCAAAATACTTGCTAAGAGAGTGGAAACCTTGCTACCTAAGATGGTTAATCCTACTCAAACAAGACTTGTGAAGGGAAGATATATATTAGAGAACCTTATCACCTGCTAGGAAACTATGAATTGGACAGTTGAATCAAAACAAAACGCATCTATGTTGCTGATTGATTTTGAAAAAGCCTATGACCGAGTGGACTAGAAGTTTATTCTTATGGTGGTACATGGTTTTGGTTTACCTTCATAGTTCTGTAATATGGTTGAAACACTCATGAGGGATGCTCATGCAATGGTGGAGGTTAATGGGATGAGATCAAATTTTTTTACCTTATCTAGATCCATAAGGCAGGTTTGTCCACCCACTCCTGTTATATTTGTATTGGCAACAGATGCATTGTATTACTTGCTAAGAGATGAGAAACTATCACCTAAAGTCAATTGAGTGATCCTTCCTATTAAGGAATAAATATCCAACGTTTAGTTTGCTAATGACACAACAATAATGCTTCAATTGGAGGAGGACAACTTTGAGGCCCTAATGACTAACTTGAACTTGTTTTGTTACACATCTGGTAGCAAAATCTCCTTATCCAAATCTGTTTTACTTGGTAATGGTGGACTCAACATCACTGTTGCTAATGGTGAACTCAACATCTGCCCTCTTTGTAGGCTACCTGAAAACACCAAGCATATCTTTTTTTCACGTCTGTTTGCTAAGGAAATTTGGAGCACATTTGGCCTTAAAATTGGTGTCCATGTCAATCCCTGGGAGGTCATAGGGGGTTTTGTCCAATGCATCAAGAAGGAAACTAATGTTTTTTGGTCTATTCTTTCATGTGAAATTCTTTGGTTAATTTGGAAAGCTAGGAATGATGATATTTTTAATGGTCGTGTTAGATTGCTTACTGAGTCTCTCAGGGGACTCATTTTAGATAACATTTCTTGGCAAGTGACTGCAACTATGAGGCTATCTAAAGAGAAGTTTGAAAGACTTCTCAAAGACAGACATGTGAGGATGTTCACAAACGAGATCTATTGTGGCCATACTTGGTCTTGAAGAACTGCAGACATGACTCCATTTGAGATAGGACTACAAAACTTCATGGCAAAGGTAGAAGAACATAGGCGCAAAGAAAAAGCAGAAGTACCAGAAGAGGTTGTACCACTTGTTGTTGTCCTGGAAGGCACTGTACTTCAACATAATTTTAATGCAGAGATCCTGATCTACAAAAACATAGATGGCCCTCTTCCTTGGGCTGCTTGGTTCAAGAAGATATAAGATGTTTAGATGTTCATTATTTTTTATTAGCTGCATGTTACTTATAACTGCTTTATGATGTACTAAACTCTCGACAAATAATGTAAAAATATGTGATGCATGATGTAAAAAATATATGTGGACACATATAGGATTTTAGTACTTCATTTTGGGACTATCTGGCCATGATAGTTAGACAAATGTGTAATGGGATCTCTTTATATTTAATAAAAAAAAAAAAATGTGAGTGGAAGGTAGTAATTACATCAAGTTAAAAATCAAATAATAATTATAAATAAATGAGGTGACCAATTAAATAGATTTAATTACATAAAAAGAAAAAGATCTAAATAGATTTATAATTATTATCTGATTTTTTTCGGGCAAAAGAAAAAGAAAAAGATAATGAAGATGTTGTTGATGGGTGATCGGTTCGGACCCCCCTGAGACTAGGGTTCTGCTACAAAGATCCTCCTCCTTCAACTCTTAAATATCTTTGTAAGTGAATTAAATATTAAGTGAATCCAAACAAATCCTCACATTATCATCTCCATTGTCTTCTTGTTTAATGGAATGACTCACGTGAAACAAGATATGGCTGGTGAAAGAGGTTTGAATGAGCACACAAATTTATGAGCAATAATGAAGGAAAAAAAAAACAACATAAAATGACATCAACCTTGGTTACCTGTGGATGAAAGACACAGACGTCGGAAAAACAGAAAGAAAAGGCACGTAAATTGTGGCTCAATTTGAGTTGGTTAATCACAGATCTGAGGCGTCGACTGGGAAAAATCATAGATTTGATCAGCGAATTGAACAGTTACCCTGAACAAGATCATAACGGTTGATCTGAAATGTGTAGAAAATAAACTCACTTACATCATAAATTATTCATACTTCTGAAGTGTGAAAATCATATAAATTCAAAAATAAATCATTTCAAATCTACAGTATTTTAGTCTTATTGATCTGATTCTTTAAACGCTTTTCCAGTTTCCTAATCTCATTTTCTGACTAGCAAAAGCAGATCAGACAACAGTGCCAGACAACAGTCCACCAAAATATTACATTTATGTACAGAAAAATTCCAAACACATTGACGCAAAAGTTCGGTTCTTTGGACCGATCTGTTATTGCTTACTAATCAGAAGAATAGATAAAATACCTCCCCTAACAAAAAAAACCGAATGAAAAAAAAAATTCACAGAACCACTGGCTTACAGCAATCCTGCACTTCAACCAACCATTGTTACCCCTTTCTCTGGTTCTTAATCCTCTGCAAAACTCCTTCAATGGCGACATCGAAAGCATCCTTAAACCCCACATCGGAAGCCTCTGGTCTCCGATAAACAACCCTGGGAATCAGCTCAATAACCTTCTCCCTCATTCTGACAATCTCCGCCCTCGAAATGTTCGCCAAAACGTCCCCAATTCTCAGTCCCCCAAAAACCACATCGTCCTTGTTGATGAAAACAGAATACTCCTTGGGATCGGCAGGCAAATGCCAGGTATACTGCGTATACGCCGCCTGTTTCTCGAAGAAAACAGGGATACAACCTGCAACAATCCCATCAAAAGTAGCCCTTCTGGTGGGCGTGTCTCCGGGCGGCTGGAGGCAGAAATTGGCCTTCATCATCGCCCTCATAACATACCCAGGCTCACTGTCACAACGCCCATCATCACAACTAATGAACGAACAACCAGAGGGGAATCCCAATCCTGAAACGGCCATTAATGCCGAGGAATTTGAGCATTCAGTCCGAATGCTACGCCTGACATTGGGGGAAACGCCAGTACCACCACCGCCTGCAAAGGCGAACAGAAAAGGGCGCGGAGAACGCCTCACACGGCTCGTCCAGAGCTTCAAACTCTGCGATCCGGCGGGATGAAAAGCCGTCGGATATGGGACAGCCTGTTCTTGCCAGGCAAAGGGGCGGGATTCGAACACGAGACTGGTGACATTCATCATGGCCGGAAGTTCCAGAATGCTCGTTCCCCAGCCTTCGATCCGCCATGGCGAGCGGCTGAAATCCCAGGCGGCTCGACCCATGACCACAAAGTGATCAGATCCGCCATTTCTCCGCCAAAACGACCCGCCAAATGATTCCCTGAGCCACTGCACAACCCGGATTCCGTGCTCTGAGCTTCTGTTCACATCGGGGCCGTATAAATACCGCAGTGCCTCCAGACCAGTGTAGTATGGAATGAAGAAGAAATCGGCCTCCGCGGGCGCCATTACCCGGCAATCGTAGCGCCGAGCTCGGGCATGGAAAATGAGCTCGAGCATGTAGACATCCGTTTTGTACCAGCTCTTTGAGCGCCGATGGGTTTTGGGCCCGAAGCCCTCGTTCTTCAGATGCTCGCAGAAATTGGTCCAGGATTCGTAGAAATCGCAGAGTTTCAGGATCTGGGTGTTGAATTCTGCAGGCAAATCGTATATGTACAGCCTCCTTCCTTCACAATCGTCATCGTCCTGATCTGCATCTCTGGGTAGCTGAAGAATCTGATCCTCCTGCTGCTGCTCTTCTTCGTCCTCCTCCTTCCAGATCTCGAGCTTCTTCGATCGGGCCGAAGAATTGGCCTCTGAATTGACCTCTGAATTGAGGTCTGAATTGGGCTCTGAATTGGTCTCTGAATTAGCCTCTGAATTGAGCTCTGAATTGGGCTCTGAATCATCCGATTGAAGAGCATTTTGATCTGCACTTTGCTGGAAGAAGAACACTGTGAGGGCTAGTAGCAGCAGGCATGCCCAAATGCACCTGCAAACACTCCCACTGTGTGATTTTCTCATTGTCTCCAACAACAAAATTTACTTACCACTGACAAACCAAATCATCAAACCTACACCATATGAATCCCTGACCCACGGTGCTTAACATAATGAGACCGATTTTTTTTTGTCTGGTTTAGCATTTTCTGGAAACGCGTTTGGAATTTAGCAGGACATTCAAACTCCACCACGAGTCTTTGCTGGGATTGCTATCATTGTTGATTCCCGTGCTTTCATGGGCCCTCACCAGATCTGTCTTTTCAGTTTTTTCGTTTATTCCCTGCAATTTTAGGGTTTTTTTTTAATACTTATCTCGCGCCTGTGATTTTCCACCCGTACGAGGAAGAATCTGCAAGGTGAATTTTCTACATGTGCTGTAAATTCCTCTGTGTGCTATGTATGTGTTTGTTTTTATTTTTACTGTTTAGTATCATAAAACCGGTTATGTGATTCCCTGTTCGGACGGAGTTATTAGTGGCGGGTGCAATGCGACGCAACTCATATCCAACAATACGAAGGTGGAACATTTTCTTTTTTTTCAATTTTTCAAAAGTTCCAACACCATCTTTTTAATTTCATGAAAATGACAATATTGTGAAGGAATATGTACGTATTATAATCATTGTAGTATATATATAAGTGAATATATTTAATTAAATTTTGTATTAATTTAAAAATACAGAAAAGTAAAAAAAATCGGTAGAAAGGCACATTCATTCTATAGTCTTTACAACATAAAAATGATATTCTAATAGATTATATAGTTCTAAATATTTGTTTCTATTTATTTTTAAATTTATTTTATTTTATTGATAATTATGCAAATTATCATTTATATATAATTCTCAATTCTGATTTTCTTCAAAATTTAATATGTTTGATTATTCTAGTAATATATGAAAATAACAATATTACAAAGGAATAACATGTTTGAATTTCTATATTTCACATTAACCTTTTGAATGCCTTTGTAGACCATATCTACATTGGTCGGTCCCTGACCCCATAACTTCAATCCGGTCGTGATTTTTATCAACACTTCACAACTAATTGTCGCAGGCTTAAGTAAAGACTAAAGCCGCTATCCTCACTGACACGTGGCGTCACTGCGCATCCCTAGTGAAATTATTCCAAACAAACGTCGAAGAACACCCGCCAAGCCAACTTGTATACCTCTCGACCGCAACAATTCAAAAGAAAAGTGTTGGACCAATTTCCCTACGATCTCACCACCATGTGTGCACTTCAAAAGGAGAGAATCTCCAGGAAATCTTTCCCAACTAGGAAAAATATCGACCATGTAGAGGCAAGATTTTTAAAAAAAGTCTCTATATACCAAAAGAGTAAAAGGCTAAAAAGCAAGACAGTTGACCTATAGCCACCGTCGATATCAACCTGTAAAAGCTCTGCACAAGTCGCCTTCTTCAGATCATGTTGAACCTTAAAAGGTGCACTTTCTATTCGACCTCTTGGGGAAAAATCTATATGAACCCCAATGGTTGCCAAAAACAAAAGAGACAACATATATATGTGTATCTATAGGCATTGAGCAAGTTCATCAGTTGTAACTTTTTGCATTTTAGAGGAATCTTCTTTATTATTTGTTATCCTTGAATGTATACTATGGAATATATAATCTATGGTTTGATTTCCAACCTTTGCATGTTTCCTCTTAATAAAGTATGAAGACTATGCCTTTGTCACCTTTCTCTCTTTATTAACTGGAGTGTATTGTGTTGATTTCTTTTACATCTATTCAAATTTATGTAAGTTAGCCTTTTCGCTTTCCACTGCCCTGAAATAATAATGGTTCATGTACTTTCTTTACTCTTCCATTAGCTTATGAAGTGGGTATTAGTTTGTGCCCTTCGTGGTTTGCATTCATGGGTACTAAGGTAATCAGGCGCAGGTACTCATATTTGACCTCTATTAGGAGTGATTCTATTTTAGACAAAGCCACTTTCCACATTGCATATTTCACTTGTGTGTGTTTCACCTCTGCAAGGAGCCTCCTTTCCTTACTCTGGCCCTTGCTCCTGCATCGTGTCCATAACCATTTAGGTAAGACCCTTGGAACAACTTATTCCAAAGTTTTGTTGAGGTTTCTTTATGAACCTACAAAATGTTGAGAAATCCTTGGTGCATCGCCTTGTAGTATAAATTTTACTTTTGTCTTGTTCCTTCTCTCTTTTCTCAATCAAGGAACGAAGAACCAACTTGTAAAATCCTAGAGCTTATTTTGCATAGCACACTAGGTCTCCCCATATGCATAACTTCTTGACTACGCTTATTTAGGCATGAGCCTCTTAGAGACCAATAAGCTTCATCTCCCAGAATGGTTCCCACGCATAGGACAATTTTGAATGTACCTACAATTTTGAATGTGATTTGGTGTTGAGAAAAATGTGGGCTTGGAGTGTTCACTCTCTCTCTCTCTCTCTCTCGATCAAACCATGGATAGTCTCTTTTAACCCTCTTACTGAACCACTCAATGTGCATCTAGTGTGGGGTTTTCTTCCCAATATTCCCTTTTATTTTTAGGAGAATTATTGTTTTGAGGCCATTGGAAACTCTATGAGTTGCTTCTTTAAGTTTGATGATATCATTTCCTCCATGGGTCTTTCTACTTTTGCATGCATTTTGATCAATATTTGCATCTCCATACCTCTTCCTTGGGATGTAGTTTTCATAGTTGGGGATAGGCCATGGAATCGGTTGTTGGGTTATGAGGGTCTCCCCTTTCGATATCGTTGGTGCTTCTCTACTGGTCACTTGGCCATGGATTGTTCTCTTTTGCATCATAAAGGTGCTACAACTTGGTGGAAGGACGCTAATGATGATCACTTGACTATCATGGCTTTCAATTCTTCCTTTGATGAATCTTCATAGGCAGATGATGATTCCTCCCAAGATGATGTTTTGCCTCCTAATTTTTGTATGGCATCCTCAAGCCTCATGGATCCTACTTCACCTCTTGTTGCTAGTGCATGGCCCCCTTTGTCAACATGGACCCTTCTTCGCTTGTTACTTTTTCTCTGCTCAAACCTTTGCCAGATGACGTGTTGCTTCATCAACATTCTAATCCTTGTACTAATAGTCTCACTAAGGGGATCTCCCCATTTTCTCCCCCTTGTAATGATGTTCCTAATGACAGTATTGTGTGGATTTTTGTTTATTAGTGGAGGAAAGATCATTCTTCCTCCTCTTCCCAAACCCTTCCCCGAGTTGTGGGTGAAATTTCTATCCACTCTTGATGTGGATTACTAGTTGTTTTTCTATTATGTTGTTGGTGGTTTGTATTGGCCTATGCTACTAGTGGCATGTTCTTGACCAGTCATAAGTTCCCTATTTGGCTTCTCTTTATATCAAGTCAGAACCTTTTTTTATTGCTTTTATAATAAAAACCAATATTACATAGGAATATACATTTTCTCATCTTATTGTGTGTCTACATCTATTAACATACCAAATTTATTGCAAGAGTCGAGTTTCCTTTGTTATAATGACCTCGACCAACCTAAGCATAGTAGTTGTTAGTGGTGTTGAGTCTCCAACATTTGGCAATGATGGCACCCTCAAACAAACAACCCAGAAAACTAGTGCCAAAAGTCTTTCATGAGGTATGTTTCCCAGTAAACATGATGTTATTTTACCATTTTAGGATTTTGATAGTGCATTCCAATGTCAAAATAGTTAATTTTAATAGGGTATTTTGTTCGGAGGGTCCCCCATGAAAGTATGCTCTAGGATTAGGTCGCTAATCTTTGGATACCTCATGGGGTCTCTTTGATGGAGTCCAAAACCTAACCAAAGGTTTTTTTTCGTCTTGTTGAGCCTAGCCATTTTTAGGCTATTTCCCAACATGGTCTTTGGTATGTTTAGTCTTATCTACTTGTTTTTCAACCATGATCAAGAGACTTATTTATCTTTTATGACAAGAAGCTTTGAATTCCTACCTAGATTATGTATTATGGTCTCCATTTGTTCTATCGGCCTTTTTTTGCAAACTATTGCTCAATCTCTTGGCAAGGTTGTCTATGTTGAGCCCAATTGATTTTACCCTAATTGACCTCATAATTAGGTCTATGTTGAAGTGGATTTGTCTTGTGACCTTACATAGATGATTGATATTTAGATAGGAGGTCTTTTCCACACTTAATGTGTCCTCTACTTGATTTTGTCCAATACTTGTTTCTGGTGCCAATCCTCAAAGCAAAAAATTAAGGATTGTCCTTTGGTTGTTGTGCAAGTTAAATCCCCTTTGAAGGAGTTAGATCCTCCACACACTTTAGAGGCCTAAAAAATAAAGGAAAAATTGGTCACAGTGGCCCACAAGGGACTTGGGTAAGTCCCATGAGTTAGCTATGTCACACTTGTTACTCATCTTGCCACTTTCAAACTCCTAGGAGAAGGGGAGGGAGGTCATTTCTCTCTCATCTATTGAGGGCTATGTTCATTCAGTTTTGGTACAAACTCCTCACCGTGTCCTTAACTATCCTCGTTGCTCACTGCTTAGCTACACAATATTTTCAACTCTTGTAGCCCTTCTAGGCGTGCATAGGATGGAAAACATGATCCAAAAAAGTGTAGGGTGCCTTACCCTGGCTTCTAGAAGGTGTCAAATTTATCGCATAATAGTTTCTCCTCTCTTGAGGACAAGGATGACATACATGAATTTGAATCATGAATTTATTGTCATGGAATATCTGAGGTCTCACTAGTCTTGCTAGAAAGTATTTCATGCAAGATAATTGATATAAATATGTTGGCATTGATGGTTTTTGTCTTTAGGAAATCAAAATTGCTTTGTTCATGCTTGCTACAACATGTTATGTTATTTGGCCAGCTATCCTAGTATTTTCTTCCAAACATGAGGCGAGTTGTGGAGGGGTTGTTACTCTTCTTGCGCCACGATGATAGTCTTGTGTAGTTAACCATGGGTCTCATCCCACTTATCAGTTAGTGGTGATCCTTATGATAGTTGATAATCATTCCTTTGGGATCATTAATGTTTATCCTCTTGGATGTTGTGGAAAGATCTTCTCTTTGGCAGTGGGTTGTAGATTCTATGCCACCTACCACTTGGGTCTTGTGAAAGTGACTTTAATATGGTTAAGGTGGCCTCTAACAAAGAATGGTTAGTTCTCTTTAAACAAACAATCAAGGAAAGAGAGACATGGTTTTATATGGACCATAAATTGGGGCTTTTCAATCAGAATACTAATTGTCACCATGCTCACGATGTTTGGGATACATGGAGAAATTTTTGGGGAGTTTTTGACAAAGTCTTTAAATGGCATGATCATAGCACAATATTTTTCTCGTTGCTTCCTGTCAAGGTCTGTCAGTTGTACCTCTCCCTAAGGTCACCCTGTCAAATTGTGCTTTCCTATTTCTCTTATACTATATATA
>MU227966.1:2837392-2876041 GCA_018584345.1 Thuja plicata | reverse complement strand
CATAATTGTTGGCTTAGGAGATCAATCACTTTTAGCATTTTAGAAGTAAGAAGCTACATAAATAACTACAGTGATGAATTATAAATTAATAGATGCAATAATAGAAGTCTAATTGAAGAATTGATGAGGTAAGTCATCTCCTACTTAGACCTCCAATTGACCAACGTCATAGGAAAGTTACTTTGATAAATCACATGTTGAAAAATCCCCCTGTCATATATAAATAAACCCCATTATACAGTTAGGGCCATTATAGAGGTAGGGGAACCCCAATTTATATAATATAAGATCATCCTCAAATAAAAAGGTATGACTATAAACACACACACACACACACACACACTTATATAAATTCTATATTTGTCGCTCTAATTTACTTGTAAAGTTATCTTTGTACTTGTGGATCTAAACCTTGCATGCAAAAATGATCTTCATAGAATTCATGAAATTTGTATGCCTCGATTGATTTGCAACTTGTGTTTGTAAAGGTACAATATCGATAGACACTATCTAGGAGCTTGCTAGGATAGTAGCATTATTCTTTGGCCAAAATCATGTTACTAATCTAATGACATATAACAACAATGAAAGATATAAAACATACATGCTTGATGGCTAGAATATGATGCAAGTCGATAATGCTCTACCAATGCTTCATGAATGATAGTATGAACTTAGAGCTTTTGGATGATTTGAAACGACTTAAGGGTTGTCTTTAAATAGAACACCATACACTTGAGTTATTAGATTTAATAATCAAGTCATCTAATAATGACTAGTTGGAGGGAGTTGGTGTATGCCGAATATTTATATTTGAAATTGCAAGTTTTAGGGTCATTTATGAACACGCAGAGCTAAAACTATTTCAATTTCATAACTATATATCTCATCCCAATTTAAGAATATACAAACTAAATATTGTAATTGGCTAATAAGATTATGTGTAGATGACATATTGTTAAATTCTCGAGTTATTTACTACCAGGACTCAAGGAATCATCAAACCCTTAGATTCAAAGTCGAAAGTCCCTTGATTCTCCAATATAAAAAGATTGGGGAGATATGAATTTGCATTTCCAAAGAGTTAAACAAAGCATATATCCATGATTGATAAGATTATGTGTAGATGACATCAAGTGGAAATGAAATTATTTTCCAACTTTTTATATTAAAACATGTTACTTATATAATTACATTAGGAACAAACATATTCAAATAAACCTAAAACAAAGAAGAAAAGTGTACAATATACAATTTTTTCTATTACCATAATAAATAGATGAATAAATTTAAATTTACATAATAAAATAAAATGTCGTGTATCTCCTATAAAATATTTTTAATTAACTCAAAAAGTTAATTATTTTATTAATTTAAAATCACTTTCCTTGAAAAAAATAAAATTATGTATAATTATTGATTTACATAAGAAAAATTATTAATATAATTATTATTTAAAGCTATGATATTTTGACAATCTATATAATCAATTTGTAAATAAAAATTATGCATAACTTTTATCATCAACATTTCAAATTGCATGCAATTCACAACTTCTTGGGTGGACATGACTAGGAGGCTTAATGTTGATGGAAGTTCATTTGAAATAAATGAAGAAATCATCGCTCAAGCAACTAGGTTGCCGATCACTGCTAGAAAATGGAAAAAGATGATCTATGTAGCTGATAACAATAATATTAACCAAATTTTTAGGAGGAATGAGGGCCTAATCAAGCTACATGGCCACTTTGAAAGGGAACAATTGCTGCCCTTGTACAACTAGGTATGTTTGATGATCATGAAATACTTCAATTTAGAGAGCAGATTCAAACTTTACTAATTCTATCACATGCTCCTATTAAACCACTTTAGGAACCGTAATATCATCTCCTTTTTGTTCTTTCTACTTGTATAGAAGGAAAAGGGGGACAAAGGGGGATTGTTCCTCTTCCCTATTGCACAATCGGAAGGAAGATGACCCAGTAAGATCAAGAGGACTTAAGTGCTAAATGAGTGCAATGATCCTTCATTGTGATGATTAGATGAATTGATTTAGAGAAATATTATTGAATGATGCAAGATAGAAGACAAAATAGACAAAAATGATTAGTTGCAACACACATAATGTGACAAAAATTAGACAGCTCTATATGGGTATCAAAAATAACAACTAGATAGCATCAATGACCTATGATTTTAGTTTGAGGCTATTTTTTGGGGAAGAGAGTGCATGGGACGTCTTGTTCCCAGTGCTTCCGTCTTATTCAAATTCTAGACTATTTGTCAGGTTTTGTACTTTCTAGATCCAAAATAGTGTGAACACAACCTATACTTGCACATAGAAAAATAGGAAAAATGTTGGGTAGAGGAGGGTTCGCCTTAGTCAAACCCCAATTTAGAATCAACCTCGAAATGAAATGAAATGAATAAAAGAGTGATGTCAAATAGTAGAGGCTAGATGTGAAAAATGAAGTACATCATACCTTGGAAAATCAAATGCTTCTTTGAATGTGATCAAGTATGTTGACGCAATAGCCTTGAATTCACACAAAAATCCAAAAGAAAATCATGAAAGACAAAGCCTTGTGTAATGGATGTTGAAGTTTTCCTCAATGATTGATTAAGAAGAACAAAGAAGACTTAAATACTTGAATAAATATGCTTGAATGTATGTATATAAATGCTTGTAATATGATATTCTTCCTTGATGGTAGCTTGGTCTTCAATGAGGGAAAGAAGCTTGATCCATGAAGAATATTGCTTTGAAAACACCTTGAAATGTTTGAGACCTTTCTTGAGAATGCTTAGATGCGAAATTACAGGAGAGCTCTTGAAATATTGATCTTTCTTACCAAAATGAGGAGAGATAGGTTTCTTTTATACCTCTCTTAACATTTTTGGGGCTTAAAACTCGAAGGAGGCCAAAAAGAATTTAGAAATCCCACCAAATCAATGAGACGGGCCCTCAATTCAAATTTTGGGCAAAACATCGGGGAAGATGACACACAAGGCACCCTCTTTTCGAGAAGAGGATGCCCTAGGCGTCCTCTTCCTGCCAAAAGAGGCTGAAATTGAAATTGGAAATCGGGAAGATGGAAAAAAGCCAGGTTATGAAGGACAACTAATTACGAGGTGAGGAAGAAATACAAAAGCCACAAATGGTAACATAGGGCCCCTGTTGATTAATAGATGATTGAATTGTTGAAATAATAAAGGAGCACACCTAGAAATACATTGATTTTTGGAGAATTTGAATTAACACGGGACTCATATTTGAATTTAGGTGTTCATTAAGTGCAACATGAAGTCCTATCATGCATGATAAAATGGAAACACACTAAGGTGGGTGCTAAACAATCATGAAATTGTACACACCTATAAGGTGCTTACAATTTACAATGGTACACTGCTCAATTCTCTTGATTGTTTGGTTACATGGTACAAAATGCTGAGAACTAGGAGAAAAAAAAAATATCTCCTTGCACAGAGTCTTGATTTACTAACTCTACCATTATCATCTAGCTCTATGGCCCCAAGAAAATTACTGTTCAGGAAGCCCCTAAGTCAGACACGCCTCCATCTACCAATATATTAACACCCCTAGCCTCAGCAAAAAGAAATGCATCTATTTCCCTAGGATACTAAAATCACTTCCCACCTTGGGACCCCGAAACCCCTACACCCTCTATGGTGGCCAATGAGTTGTGTGACTTGAAACATAAAGCCCCAATTCCTAGCTCTACTAACAAGAAAAAGGGTAAAAAACCATTCCCTTTAGCAAAATAACTCAAGTTAAACATTCAAGAGATTATCAACGAAGAAGAGGATACTAAGGAAGAGACCAGAAAAAATTAAGGTAACCCGAGACGTTCCCATAGATTGGTGACCTATTTGGCGAAGAAAGAAAAAATGAAAAATCTAGTGGATTATGATACTGAAAAGGAGGAGCAGAAAAGTGAAAACAATAAAAAGGAAGAAGGGAATAACATAGGGGCTAATAAGGATGGAGGAATAGAGGAAGACGCAAATAGCTCGAAGAATTCAACAAATGACAGGTCCACCCATATATCTGAGAGCATAAAAATGGGGTCGACAGACCTGACCTATGATGATATGCCGAAGGAAATGGAGATGAACAAAACCAGTGCAGAAGGGACTTGTAAAACCAGTACAAAAGGCACCTGCATGGAAGGCAAAGTCGCTACTAAGGAGATGGAAATGCTCAAAACCAAAGTCATGGACATAGAGAAAAAGTTGGGGAGTGCTTCCGGTTCAGCTTGAGGGTCATGCACAACTCCGCCACCTCCCTCTGCTAGTTGCAAAAGATCTTGGGGAAAGATGAGGAGAATGCAGGGAACTAAAAGGAACTTTTTAAATTCCTAACTAAGGGATGGAAGAATGTCTTCCATCAAACTGACCGCAAAATTAAGATCCCTTGTCATGGTTAATTTGTTGTTGTTTTCTACTATTAGCACTGTTAATGGCCCTAGGTGGCCTTATGCTAAGACTTTTTATGGTTTATATAGTTTCCTGGACTATGGTTCTAGAGTTAAAACTTTCTCTTATAGTATGATGTTAAATTGGTATAGTTTTTTATGTTAGTTTGTTGTTAAAGTGTTGTCAATTCTTGATTGTTGATGCTTTTATACCTTTTAGGCTGATTGTTTTAAAGAGAGAACACCCTTGTTTTACAACTTACTAAAAAATAATAAAAAAAATAAAAAAATAAAATAAAATTCAAGTTACAAAATCTAATAAAAAATAATAACTACAAACGTTTACACATTTATAACTATTTATAAAACTCGTATTTGAAACTACTAAGTGAAATCCCAAGAAAATGAAAATTAACTTACATAAGGAATTGGTAATAATATTTTTGTTAATAATGTGATGAGGTGTGACGTGTCCAAATTCAATCCCCCTATTTACTCACGATAGTGATTAGCTTTTCAATTCCTAGGAGACATTATTATTCCAAAATCTCATCATATATATATTTATTTATTTATCATGGTCACTTGGTAACATTAAATATTAGCAAATTATGACCATTTCTAGGCACTAAAGTTGTGAAGAACGTTCAACCAAGACAAGATGAGAAATATAATAATAAAGATGACTATGAAGTCATCGTCTCCCTAACCTTTCACATCTAAAATTAGATTTCTTTTACTCATTGGATATTTATGTAGATATGATTGCTTGGACTTGTTGACTCGAGAATGATATTTTGCATACATTAATAATAAGTAGTATATAATTATTGTATTTTTTAATGGAGTGTTACTGTTTTTTAATTTAATTAATTATCTTTATATATATTTAGGAATTGGTTTCAACTTTTAGTTTATTCATTTATTTGTTTCGATTGGTTTCATCATACAATATTGACTTTTACATTACCTTTACATGTTAAAATTAAAATTGAGTTTCTCTTTAATAATCATTATTTGAAAATTAAGTTCAAAGCATTTTGTATTGTATTTTAGAGTGTTGCATAAAAGAACAAAACTCCAATTTATTAGAGATTAATTATTGTTTGTTAGAGAGATCAAATCTAATACCAAAGTCACTAGTTTAAAGTCTATGCTATGTGATTTTTTCAAAACAAAATATATTACAATAGATTTTTATGGCAATCTTTTGATCTCTAATTCATAATATGATTTATAGTTTTGATCACTTATTACACTACACAAATAAGTCAACTAGAAATTATAGTCATCACCTCATGAAACAGACATGAACCTTATTCATGCTTAATTATATTAGCTAGTTTGGGCTTGTATCTATACTTAATTTCGCTATTCATATTGTTTTGTATATTATAAGCACCAAAATAGGGTGTTGACCTTTAAATAAATAGCCCGAAGGCAACATCAACAAGTTATTAAATGAGCATTAACAATACAATAACAAAATTCACAACACCAAAACCAAATAAAGATATAAATTTATACCAGAGTATATCAAAAAGCCAAAAGACCAGGGACCAACCAACAAATTATTATGTGAGTGCATTGCTCCAATCACCCTTGAGGAACTTAAAAAGGTCCTTATAGTTTCCTTCATTGTCAGTATCATTTCCCATCACTTTCTTTTGCATTAGGCACAACATAGTGGTGGAGTTGTGCATCACACGCAAGCTGAAGCGAGAGATACCACCGTCTTCTTCTCCATTTCTAGCACCTTCTATTTTAGTGACTCCAACTCCACCATAGTCTTGTAGTCAGCATAGGTACTAGCTTTACCCCCACGGTGAGCGTCTTCTTCCTCTTGTAAGGCCTCCCGAATCTAGTCCAACAATTCTATTTTAGCACTATCAAAGATGTGAGTGTGTTGCCCAATTTTTGTTCTACATATCTTTAGAGAAAAATGGATGTTTAGTGTGTAGCATTGGTCTTAAAAAAAGCATTGTGTAAGTTATGAGTCTAAGTCTAGATTTTCCCTTTAGGCTAGGGAAACCTTTAGTAGATTTTCCCAAAGTACCTTCTCCTTTGTAAGCTAGGGGGTTGTTATCCGAGATCACGACATATTGGGTAGGTTAAGCTCCCAAATCCGATAAAGGTCACAATTCGAATGTTTCTAACATTGATCTTATGTGATTTTGAGATCTTCAGCTTTAATACTTCATTTTCTCTTATCAACGGAAAATTGGTTTCGGGCTTCTCCCTGGCGGATAATCACCTACATAATATGTTTTTCCACAGTCAACAATTCTTAAAGTCTCAATGGTCAGTGAAAGTGGAAGATAGATAATTGAGGCTAGAAAGACTATGGCATTCAGAATGAATCCCTATAGGCCAATAGGGTGATCAAATGATGAGAAATCAGAGATCAAAGGTTATTGGCAGAAAAGAGGAAAGTGGCTTCTCTGCTACCTCAATAGGCGGGTTTTAACCCGTAAGATACATTTTCTGCCAGATTGTCATATGCAAGATTTATGAAGAAAAATCAACCTATGAGGGGACTCAATGCATAAAGAAAGAAGATGAAATCGTAACATGCCATTCTAGTATTGTAACAAGTCAGAATTTATCTGTGGCGGATTCCCGAATAAGGAGTGCTCCAACAACATTTCTCCGCCCAAAGAAGAAGCGAAAAAGTAATTATCCGCTGCCTCCAAAAATTTATTGTTACAGTTATCTAAAGTGAAAAGATGTTTCTTAACGACCCATAGAGTTAAAGTAATTAATTCAAATAAAGTCGTTTTGCTTCATAACAAACTTTTTCATAAATGCTTAAGTCTTTTCATTCGCGTGGTGCGGGAAGTTGGCTGTTAACGGTAAGAAGTTAGAAGTTATAAAATTAGTGAAGTGTTTCAAATAGGAATTACCATTTGTTTGATGAATTGTTTGAATTGAAACCTCTGGCATGCTTTCATTTTCTTGAGATAGATTCTTAGTCCTTGATTCAAATAAATTGAAGTATGGCTACCAAATTTATGGGGTTTGATGGGATGAATGACATCACTTTCGACTAGCACAAAATCATGGATACCTCTTTAAGATTGTTCGATATGCAGAGCTTTCATAGCAAGCTGAATGTTGAGAGGATACACCCCATTACTGAAAAGCTGAAGGAGAGTGGGTTAGTCGAAGCCGTCGACTTTCATGTTGCAATTCAAACTCTAGAGCTAGTTCAAGAATGCATAGCCTGCTACAATCTGGACACCAAGCAAATTCTTCTGCCTGATGACACAGTGCTACTATCTATTGACTGTGACTTTGTCCAGAACTCCCTTCATATTCTGGAGCAAGATGAATACTTGGAGATGACATACAGTCAGGCAGTTACTGAGTATGGAGCGAAGAAGGCTGTGTGGAAGAAGGAGATAATGAAGACATGGTTCTAGGAGTCGAGGAGCACCAAGGGAAAGTTTCCCAAAACACTATACGACACAAACCTGAAGCCAGAAATTGTGGATATCCTGGTATTGCTTCACAAGATCAGAGGTGAGAGCAATGCACTTAATTTCATTGAGCATCATATCTTCCTGGTTCAAGTGATTTGCTCTCAACATAATTTTATTGATTGGGCTCACATGGTAAGTGAAAACCTCTCAAATGCCCTAAATAGAGCTAAGCATCAGAACGAGTTCTATATTTCCTCAGTTCTATTATATATCTTAGCCATAATTCAACTTTGGCCAAGACTTCCTAGGCTAGAGAATTCTCGGATGATGTTAAGAGTTATGAGTTCTTCCCCTGTTTGCAATTGCATCACAGTTATACTGAACATCTCAAAGTTAATGATGTATTTACAATGAGACTATGCAGGGAGTTACAAGGTTGCCCTGAAAGGAGATTCTCTCCAGAAGCCATGGCATTCATTAGCCAATTTGGAGCTTATTTTTTCCAATTTGCAAACTTCTCATACATTCATCTTGCAGGGTTCGACGATTTCCCTTTGACGCTACCTAAGTATCCCGGCGACATGATCGTGTTGGTTGAAGAAATGAGACAAGTAGTCCAGGTGAGCTTGATCTGTGTGGGCACTCAGAAGAAAGGTTATGATTTCCCGATGAATATTGGAGCCTATAGTTGTGCGTCTCAGTTTGATGCGAAGAATATTCTGAAAGCATTCTCAAAGAAGTTTCAATTAGAAACATATGATGTTCTAAGGCCGCAGTATGACCCGGTGAATTATGCCCAAGATTAATTACAAATGGGTCACTCTATTCATCACATCGACGACATAGAAGATTATTGGATCAACTGCAAGGATGATCTAGAAAGTAGAGATCGGTTCTACGCAAGATTAACTATTGAACAAATTAAAAGGTTCAAAGTTAAGATTACAGTTGAAGGCATAGAGGACGATGCCTAGCATATGTATGATGATACATACATAGAAAAGATTAAGCCCCTTCCTATAAGCTCTGAACCCATGCTAGGTCAAGCCATTGATGACTTGGAGACCTTGATGGGTGGGTTTTACAGAAGGATAGAGAAATGGATTGAATGGATGACGGGTAGAAGGACGAGGTTAGAAAGGAAGCCATCGTCTTGACAACCTCCTACAAAAGAGACCAGGAGTACTCCCGCATCATCCTCAGCAACTATTCTGATCATAGCTAAAGATCTAGTTCAACCAACAAGTGGAGGAGATGAGCCTCCTGAAAAGATGATCCCCCCATTGGAGAAGACATGTGGAGACGGCTCACCTCTCATCATTGGTTCAATAGAAGAAACGGTTTCTACAAAACCAGTTAAGTCTATGACTGAGCCTGTTAAAAGTATAGAAGTAGAGCAACCAGTTAAAGCCAGCATTGTTGGAACACAAGGTGATACCTTAGTTCAAGATACTCCAAGGTGAGGTTCCCCTATTATATTGGAAGTGGGTGAAGATAGTTCTAGCACTACAGCTATAGAATCGAATGAGGAGACTAGAAAGCAATAGAAAATTTCCCAAGTCATTAAATTAGTTTCCTCCTCTCCTACCTCAGTGAATCCATTTTCTTCCATACCTAAAGCTACTCCTCTGGTCATCAAGAAGTTTTTCATAGAAGAATTGATCTCTGCCACCAAAGTCACTAGTGCAGAGTCTTGGATAGAGAACACTTTAGAGAACAAGAGGAAGATGATAGAAGAAGGAGCTCCAAGCAAGGATACTCTCTCACGGGCCTTACAATCTATTGACGGGGTTTTGCTGACCGGGTCTTCCAACAGTCATAAGTTGTCACCGAGTTCCGGGGAAATCGGCCAACTTCGCCTGCAAAGGTTGTCCGGGGAAATAAATCCTCTGGGCCTTCAAGCACCTGGGTGTCGGGTCATGACGGTGCGGGGCTCGGTTGGGAGAGGTGACTATTTTTGAGGGGGATAGCTGGTTACTTCAACTCAATCTTCTAGAGATTCAATATAGTAAGGGTTTCCCAGAGCATTTCATACTTAGCAAATAAAATGAAAAAAGATCCTGCAGGGTTAGAAATACGCCATCTAACTATAGTCGTGCTGAAATGCCCGGAACATCAACAATACTCTGGTAAACTACACTAAATATCAAAGAAACACATAGCCATCAGCTAGTACTCTATCAGTAGCGGGGGTAAAGAGTTTGTTAATCTACTTTAACATACCAGAGTAAAAGACATAAAGAACATTAAAACACAAAATACCATTAACTCAGAAGCAGGGACGCTAACAACATCATTGCCAAGAATCCTTCCTTCTTCATTAATACTTAGTCCAGCGAGCACTGGTGCGTGATACAATGGTGGCTCCAGGGGAGCATTTAACTATCAAGAACAAAACAATGGAGCATTGAGCTCTGCAACTAAAAAAAGAATCGCTTTGCTATTTCTCATGGACAACAAAATCATCAATTTCGTTGACCCTTGGAAATGGGCCGATCTGCCTATTTATACAACTTTCTAACCCTAACCCTATTTCACTGTGCTTCAATAAAATACAATATCTGGGGGCTGGTACTACCTGCAACACCCTACAAAATACCTGGAGACGGAATAGGTCTGCCATGTCAGAAGAAGAAGACAAGAATACACATCGGAAGAATCGGTCTCAAGAAGAGAGCCATGGAAGGGAAAGTAGAAAGTAGGTCCCCCGGGGACCGAGGCTACATGCCTCATAAATGGAAAATGCGGTGCCCTGTCTCCAATTGTGCCAGGTGTACCTTTGAACGGTGCCTTGAGAAGACCACCCTGTCAGAAACCAACTTCCAAACTGACGCCCCTTGATGGGGCCAACTACCCTCTGACAGTCTTTATTAACCACCTCTGAAAATGACCGGTCGGCCTTGGGGACCGGGACATAGGTCATTTTAAAGAATACAAAATTTTAGATCCGGGACTCCGGGATCCGAGAACCTACGTCCCCAAAAGAATAAAGAATACTCAAAACTCAAGTTTTCCCGGCTCCCGGAGAACTCTCAAGGCTGCTTATTATCGTTGAAGGCCTGAAGGAGGTGGGAAATGCCGTCTTTATCAATCTTTTTTAGGCTGGCCCTTCTGTGTCTGGCCACTTCAACTAGTTCCCCCAGGTCTGAAACATTATTTCTGAATTCATTTGCCATCCTTGCGGTGTCATGGCCCTTAAGTATCATTTCAGTCAATTTTGCCATTTGGGCCCCATCTATCCCCTCCGAGGATTGGTACCGAGATACCATCATTTCATCAAAATTTCTCAAAACTGACTCCTCGGGGGTATAAGTATCTGTATTAAGGGGATTAACCCCGGAAGCCTTTATTACAAAAGACTTATATAAATTGGAAGAATTCTTCACCGTCTTTACCTTTTCTTATAAGGACTCTACCAGTTGCTTGGTTACCTCCAATGTGAGGTCCAGTCTGGAGTGCTGAGCCCTTACAAAATAAAATGATTCCTCACCCAGAATTCCAGATTCGGAGATTATGTCTTCCCCCAGGGTGAGGAGCTCTTTAAGCTTTGCCTTCCACGCCTGGTAATTCTCAGCGTCACTCCCCCATTGCTCAATCAGCGCTTCTGCCTGGTGAATTACCTGCTGGGCCATCTATAGATCTAGGATAGTGGACACCACAAAATGTTAGGTGTTTCCTATCTGCAGAGCGACCCATTCGTCTACTGCTTGGGCCTTCTTTTTCATTACTCGCAGGGAGTCTATGTCGCTCTGCGATAATTCTTCTGATGTGGAGGTCTGCGGGGAGGCGGCGTTGATGGGTCTAGCCAGCTCAGTAAGTAACTCTACAAGGTTTGCATTCTTTTCCCTTTCTGCCTTAAGCCTCTGGGCCTCCTTTTCATATCAGGCTTCAACTGCCCTTGCTGCTTCTTTAAGCAAGTCTACTTCGCCTTGCTTTCCTCTTTTACCCAGGGATATCTCTGCAACATTGTAGTCCGCGGGGTCTGCGGTTGCTTCATCAGTGCCCGGGGGAGGTGTTGCAACAATGGCAATGGTTTCTCTAGCAGGCCCAGTCCAAAGAGTATGAACAGTCTGAGCATTCTTTGCTTTTGGCGGGACCTGAGCTAGGGCCATCATTTTGGCCAGGGAGAGAGGGATCGCCAGAGTGGATTGGGATTTTCTTTTCCTACTTTCCACCAACCATGGAGGTGGGAGAGGTGGCCTTCCTGCCAGAGTTTGTTCTTCAGATTCTCTCCCGGTGTCCCGTGGCGGCTGCTCCTTTTCAACATATACTTCATCTGTTCGTCTCCCTGCCGGAACCTCTTCCGCAGCAACATTCTTTTCAATTTCTATCTCCTCAGCCTGGTCCTGGATGTCAATCGATGGGTCTGGACCCTGGTTGGCTTCCTCAGGAATTTCCTCTTCATGTTGATCTTCTTCTTCTTCCTCATCTGTTGGCAGTAGGGGAGGTATCGGGCCGAGATTCAGAGTTTGGGCTACTGTGATTACCTGCCCGAAGGTTGCTCCCGGGAGTGGCCCTTGGAACATGGCAGCTGGGTTTACGGTTATTCCCAGGGGTCCGGTTCCCCCAGCGGATGCCATTTGTTCAACTTCCTTTGGTTGGTCCACTCCCGGACCTTGCGTTTCTGGAGCCCCAGAGATAACCTCCGGTTCTGGCCTCTTTTCTTCTGTCTGCTGCTCTTCTTGTTCTGCAGCTTCTTGTTCCAAGTCTTCTGGGTCCACAGCCTCTTGTTATTTCTCTGGGACTTCTGTATCCACTTGTGTGTCATCCCCTTGCAGATTTGAAAACTCATCGGCTGTAAATAAGTCAAACTCCTCTTCCAGAGGGGGACTGGCTGGGACCCCTGCCTGTTCTTCTTCTTTCTCTGGTTCCGGGGAACTAGAAGAAAGGATCTCCACTTCTTTGGGGAGGGATGCCTTTGGCGCTGGTTCTGCCTTAGGCTGTTGGATGTGCTTTCTCTTCCTCCGGGTAATTAAATGTGGCCCCGCATCGGCAATTGCCGCCGCTTCCATGGGATCCACCCCAGTTGCCTTTACCATTAAGGCTGCAAGCGACGGGAAGGAAGGGGGACGAATCGGTCCAGCCATGAGTGGGGGAGTGGCCAGCCTCATTATTAATCGCTCCCTCATTTTCTGCGAGGCTACCATAGATTGCTTAATCTATTCTTGTATAGGGACCTGTTGTGTGGAGGGGGTTGTATCTATCCCCTTTCCTTTGCCTGCGCCCTGTGCAGAAGTCCCGGCCCCCAGAGTCAATCTTGGTACCGGCTGTGGTGTTAATTTTGGTACCGGTCAAGGAGCTTGGCACATACTCCCGGGGCACACCCTCTTGAAATAGGTGTGACTTCGCTCGACTACTTCTCGAGTGAAGTCCTCAATCATGGGCCCCTCTTGGGTGGCCCAATCCATTGCCGGTAGTGGCATTTTGTCAATCCCCTTTTCTTTATACTAGGGATCTGTGGTGGGGGCGGTGTCTGAGAAACCCGCTGGGAACCTCCAGAGCTTTAGTTCCTGAATCATTCTGGCCATCATTCTATCATAGTGCCGGTTGCGCACATCCACGTCATCCTGGCAATTGGCCTAGAAGTCTTCCATGTGTACGTGGTGGGGATCCGAAGCCCGGGGCAGTGCCGTTGCAATTCTGCCATGCGGATCAAAATTTCTCTGCGCTGGATAGAATTCCTGCAAGTTATAACATTTTAACTCATTGTCTGCCTCCTTCGCGGTGGCCAGACTACAGGTGTAGCTCCCACAGGAGATTGGGAACGAGACATTGGGGACCTTCTTGTGGGCCAAGAAGGTATGTAGTTCCATCATTTGCTGACAATATTTTAGCAGCACGATCTTGTCCCCACAATGCTTGGGCAATAAGTAGGGTTTCCCGGAGAAGCCGGCGACCCTAATGTATGTATGCTGCTAGAATTGGATATAGTAGTGCCCATAACTACTAACCAAATTCATCACCTCAATGGATAGGCGGTATCCGGCATCCCGGGTGGGCGTGAGCAGATGGTAGTAAATGAATGAATCGTTTACCCGGTAGAAACTGGGGAAGCTGGCCTCCCATTGAATCTGTGGGAAATGATCCCACGGTACTTTTTGTCCCAGGCCAATCCCGAGAATGCCATCTGTAAGTAGGCCATTGGAGTGGGGCCTCTGTTGGGCCAAAGCCCAGAAAACATAGGAAGTCATGTAGAACTTCTTCTTCTCATTCAACTGCTGGAACTGGGAGTTGACATGATTGGAGATTATTGTCGCCCAGTCAAAGAATTCTCCCTTAGTGGAGATGCCGAGGAGGAAATAGTACATCCATTTTGCAAATTCTTGGGCGGAGGTTTGCCCGAAGACCCGGGCCAATGCTATCATCCCCATCTGGATGCTCTCTTTGAATTCAGAGCGGGGGATATCTATCTTCATTCTCTTTGGGTCTCTCTTCGGGACCTTGAGCCAGTTGGTGTTCATGTACACCTGGGCAACATCCTCTAGTTGAGTGAATTGTTTCAAGGCATCAATCCTTGTAACCACCGTGGCCCTATCAAATTGTGGGATGCCCAGGCCTGCTTGGAAAGTGACTGGGTCGAGGGACACTAGTGGAGTGGGGAATCCCGTGGGCTCTGCGGCTGCAAGCATGACAGCCTGGACAGAAGAGTTGTAGTTGGCCGCCAATGCTAAGATAAGCTCCAGGGATTGCACAGAGCATGGGAAGAAAGCTACCCAGAGGATTCTGGAACCCCCGACATTGATCGTGAGTTTGTCTCCAGCCTGTCGTTGGATGTGCATTACCTTTACCATGGCCTGCATTTCTGCCCAAGTTTCGACATTGGCGTTGGTCATAAGTTTTACCATGGACTTAATCTTTGAGCCCACAATCTCATTATCTTGCACAAATTTCATGGTGAAGGGAAGCTTCACCAGGGCCTTCTTTATTTTTGACTTTGCTGCTGCCCTGGTCTCTGTTGTGGTTGGTAATTCCAGACTTCTGGGAGGAGATGATGCAGATGCCTCAGACATGTTTGAAGATGAAGTCCAGGAACCTGCGAGACAAAGTGACCGTCAGAATATTTTATCAAAATAAAACAGTTACTCTGGGGTCCAGAGGTCTTACCGCCGCGCCGTTTGCCTTTCCTGAAAAGTTAGTTTTACGCAAAGGTATCTGAAAAGCAAAACACATCGTAAACTTAGGATTTTCACCATATCTCCAGGTCTAGAAAATTTTATCACACTTGTCAAAGACATAGGATGAGTGGTGGTAAGAGGCCTGAGGCCTGTAGAAATGACCGTTAGCAAGGAAGAATGTGAAGGTAGGTCCACATGGGCACCACGTGCGTTGGCATTAAATAGATGTGATGGAAATGACGATGGAGCCAACTGTTTGAGCGCGCGAAAAGGGAAAGCCACTTGGCTGGAAGTAATTGCCCGTATGAGAAATAAATGAGGCTTTGACAGCCTTGATGGAGGAGAGAGAAAATCACCTGTTTAAAACCGTCCGAGAGCTGAGTTTCAAACAAGTAGTTTTCTACCTTGAAGCAAGCTTGGAGGAAAAAACCAGCAGTAAAAGCGACTCGACCAGCTTGTCAAGCCACCTGGAAGGATACACATAGAGCTAAAGGGTATTACAAAGGACGAGGGGGGATACACAAGGGTTATCTACACATATGTGCATATATATATGAATATATACATGGGATGACTCCCGCAGAAAAACCAGACAAGGCAGAGACAAATATATATAGCCATCCACATTATTTATGC
Organism: Thuja plicata; assembly: GCA_018584345.1. Classification (NCBI taxonomy): domain Eukaryota; kingdom Viridiplantae; phylum Streptophyta; class Pinopsida; order Cupressales; family Cupressaceae; genus Thuja; species Thuja plicata. Next base: position 2,860,432 of record MU227966.1, on the reverse strand, counting down.
AATTTACAGACTTTACAGACAAACAACCTCTGCACAGAAGGTGGACAACCTTCTGGCAGAGCTGACCCACCAATGGGCGACAAAACCAGAAGACAAAAGAATAGACACGACAGAGAAATGACACGAAATGAAACAGACAAAAATTGAGCAAACCCAAAGACAAACCAGAAAATAGAAGCAAAACAGAGAGGAGGAAAGGCAGAAGCACCAACCTAAAAATGCGGAAGGCAGAGGAAGGAAGGGATTCCTAAGAGAACTCTGCAACAACTCAAATTGTCAGGCTGTCAAAAGCACCACCACGAAGCACTTGCGTATGTCTGAGAATAATAGAAGGTGTTAATCTTTGATTATCACAAACTCTCTGTAAACACTTTATTAATCACTTTGAAAATGCTCTATTTTTCTTTAAGTGCTCGAAGGTTTTAATCGTGGTAAGTGTGAAAATGACAGACAAGTCTATTTATACCCGTAGTAAAAATTAATCCTCCTCCTTCCAGAGATTTCAGGTCAGGCGAAACCTCCATAATCCAGGCCCGAGGATTCCTTACGATGATATTCTTAGGAACATCATAGCAAATAATCCCAGAGTCCAGAATCTGGCCTCCGACAAAAGACAACCTTCGGGATCGGAATCCCAAAGGAGAAAACCAAACCAAGAAAACAACACACACCGGGGAAGAAAACCCCTGAGAAAGAAAGCAAAAGAAAAAGAAAGACAAGGCAAAGCCGCAGCAAAAAGAAAAACAAAATAAAAAAGGGGGACCCAACATTTTGCACACAAAATGTAGGGACGGGGATGTAGGGCATAACAAATGGCGACTATCTGGGACAAATTTCTTAGCGCATTTGAAAACTATAGAATCTCTGGTTAGCACAACTGGAATAAATCCACCTCCCAAAGCGTTTGACAAGTAGAGAGCAACATATCTGAGAGAACCCGACCACACAGGAGTCAGTCCGCAACCTTTCATCAGTGGTGTCGTGTGTTCTTTGGAAAGAAACCAAGCTGATGACCTCTGGGAGGAATAGAGAAGAGGTACTAATTACATCAAACCAGTCATCAATTTGCTCGTTTCCCTCTGGAGACCAGAGTTCTATCCCGCTTCTCTTATTATTTCATTTGTTTCTGGGTGGGGAAGGCGGTACTTCTTTCACCATTGAGCCTAAGCTTAGCTAAATTCAAATGGCGGTACTTCTTTCACCTATCCTCCTATATTTATATATTTGGAGAGAGGATAAAACTCTGGACCCGGGAGAAATTTCGTTATATTTCCAGATGTAGGTCAACCAATCAGTACGACCGATCTACCCCCGGCATGTCCGATTACTTGTTCCTTATATTATTTGTGTCCACTGATTGCCAGACTCCCGAAGACAACACCCAATGGAGATTGCTCAAAAATGTGCCATAATCTGTAAAACAATCCCGAAGACTAGGTCGATTCCATCGTGCTAAAGATAGATTCTAAAGTTCACCATGCCGGAGGCATTGTACCAGAGGCCAAAGTTATGCGAAGCATTCCAATTCTTGCAAGATGGAACAAAACACCAAGACCAAAAAACTGAAAGCAAAAACAAAGACAACAAAAATAAAAATAAAAAAAGGGGGGACTACCCCGGAGGACAGCTGACAAGACTATTTACAAGGCAGGGTATCTCGCAACGAGGCACCCGGAAGAGATATTTACAAGCGGATATTTACATATAATATAATTTAGGGCTAACTTACCCTACTCAATGTAGTGTTTGAGAAACTGCCCATTAACAGGCAATGCGACAGGTTCTCCAGTCAAGGTGTTAAGGTGGTAAGTGTTGGCCCCGCAAACTTCTAAGATCAAGTATGGTCTGAGCCAGAGCTGTTGGAACTTGGTATGTTTTCCTTTCTTCTCCCAGACCTTGTCCCACAACAGGACCAAATCTGAGATCTGAAAAGCCTTGTATTGGGATCTTCTATCGAACCATCATTTTACCACTGCTTGATGGCGTGCGAAATGTTCAAGCACCGCGTCTCGCTGTTCTTCCATTCGCACCAGATTTAAAAGTCGAACTTCTACGACATTGTCCCTATTGTTGAGTTCCTGCATAAACTGTAAAACTGGGATTTGTAAGTTGATTGGGAAGACAGGGTTCTAGCCATAAACTAGATGGAACGGAGATGTTCCCAGGGCGGCCTTAATACGGATGTGATCTGCCTAGAGGGTGAATTTTAGTTTTTGGTGTCAATCTCGGGGATTTTGTTCTAGCAAATGTTTGATCACCTCAAGCAGATTTTTGTTGGTTGATTCAGCAACACCATTCCCCTGGGGGTAATAGTTGCTGGAGAACTTCAATGTGATCTTTCTATTGTAGGTCCATTCGAGTAACTGTGCTAAAGAAAATGCTAGACCATTATCACATACTAAAGCAAAGGGCATCCCAAACCGCGTGATGATGTTTTCTTCCAAGAATTTAATGACTACGTCTGCCATGTTGTTTTTGTAAGGTATAGCTTTAGACCATCAAGTGCAGTAATCAGTAGCAGTAAGGATATATCGGTGGTTGGTAGATGAGTTGGGGTTGATTTCCCCGATGAAGTCAAATGCCCACTGGGCAAAGGGTCTAGCCTCGTAGACTGGTTGCAGAGGCATGGCCGAGTTACGCTCACGATGCGCTGCTATTTGGCAAGTGTGGCATTTCCTTACATGAGCATAAGCATCTTTGAATAAGCAGGGCCAATAATATCTGACTCAAAGGATCTGGTGGGCAGTGGCGTTAGCTGAGCCATGCCCAGTTCCAAATTATCCGTGAAATTCATCAATTATTTTCACAGCTTGGTCTCTGTCAATGCACTGGAGGTACACTCCCTCGTAGTTTCGACAGTAAAGCGCGAAATTTTTAATCATGAAATGGGTGCTTTTCATCTGCAGAGCGCGGTGTTTGTGGGGAGGCAACCCATCCGGACATTTGTTATTTAGTAATAGGTACACCAAATCGGTATACCATGGATCTTGGGTGATGGACTCCACTGTGTAAGTTTGGCATTCTATGCAGGGAGTCTCTTCTGCCATTGCTCTACTTAGTCCCTGGCCTTGGACTATCTTCATGGGTTGCATTTCTAAATCATATTCTTGGAGGATGGCCATCCATTTCCCCTGTCTCTCACCCAATTCACTTTGCATCAGTAGAGATTTGACAGCCTGGTCTAGAATGATGGCGTGTACTTTGCTCCGGAGGATGTAATGCCAAAATTTCTTTACGGCCTGAACTAGAGCAAAGGCCTACTTTTCTAGCGGTGAATACCAGACCTTGGCGTTCTTAAAGGGGGAGCTCATGAAAGCTATTGGTCACTCTTCCCCTTCAACTTTTTGGGTTAACACTGCCGTGGCAGAATGTGGCGAAGCAAAAGAGTAAATGTAAAACGGAAGGGAGTAGTCTGGACTAGCCAGGACAGGTGCTTCCGTGATTGTCTGTTTGATCTAGGCGAATGCCCATTTTGCTTCAGCGCTCCACTCAATTTTGGTGTCCTTCATCATCTCATTGAGCGGTTTAACTATTTTTGCAAATCCCGTGATGAATCGTCGCACAAAGTTGATTTTTCCAAAGAAGGATCACATTTCTTTTTTGCTGCCAGGCATCTGTAAGTTTAGCAATGCTTCAACTCTGTCAGGGTCTATGGATATACCCTTCTTAGAGACGATATGCCCGAGCAACTTCCCTTCGGTGACCCTGAATATGCACTTCTTAGGGTTGAGGGATATCCCATACCGGCGACATCTCTCGCAGATCTGAGCGAGGTGGGCGGGATGATCACGCCTGTCTCGAGAAAAGATGGTCAAATCATCCATGTAGATGATTATGCATCGGTTGACAAGGCCTTCGAACGCAATGTCCATAGCCTTTTGAAATGTAGCCCTTACATTGATCAAGCTGAAGGGCATTCTTCGGTACGCAAATGTTCCCCACTTAGTGGTAAATGCTATTTTCTCTCTATCCTCATACTTGACCATGACCTGGTTGTATCCGGAGTACCCATCCAAGAAAGACATCATCTAGGATCCATTTACTATCTGCAACACCTCGTCCAACGAGGGGAGAGGGTGATTATCTTTTTTGGATGCCTTGTTCAAATTTCAAAAATCCACGCAAAGGTGGATCTCACCATTCTTCTTTCGCACAGGGACCAGGTTGGCAACCCACGTAGTGTGTCGGATTGGGAAGATTATTTGAGCTGACAACAGTTTTTCTACCTCCTGACGAATCAGGGGCTCTATCAGGGGGTTGGCCGGTCTTTGCTTTTGCCAAAAGGGCTTAGCATCTGGCTTCAGGGGAATGGTATGGGTCATGATGGATGTGTCATATGTCTTTAAGTCTTCATAACCCCAGGCAATTACGTTGATGTATTCTCAGAGAACCGCAAGAATCTTCTCCTTTTTCTCAGGGGAGTAGGAGGTACCAATGTGAATGATCTTTTCTTCATCGGGATGACCGATGTTAACCTTTTCAAAATTTCCTCCCTCAGAGGAGGATGACGCCTTCTCATGGGCCCGAGGATCTGAGTCGAAGATTCATTCTAATGCAACCATCCCCTTAGGGATGGTGTTGGTGGGCAAGTCCATAATCCCATCATCTTCATCACTTTGCCCAGTATCATCGTGGTCTCTTTCTTCCACTATCTGATCTTCAAAGACACCAACATTCACCATGAAGGCCAAGATATGCTGATCATCCTCAAAAACCTGAAAGTGGGTGACATTATCTAGAATGGAGGGGGTGGGGACCATCTCAACTAAAAATCTTTGGAGTCATGAACCGGCCATCGGCTCAAGTGTGCTGGCACAAATGGCTATGGCATCTGGGACATAGTTTCACTACCGGGGAATGAGATCAATGCCAAATGCATCAAAATCCTCGATAAGGCTCCAAGCCCAATTGCGGTATGCGGCCATCCTTTTATCTTGACATGTGTATTAACTCCGGAATTGTTTAACAACCAACTCTGAATCACCCAGAGCCCGGAGGTGGGTGATACCTTTCCTTAGTGCGAATAGGAGCCAAGGACCAAAGCCTCGTACTCTGTGACATTGTTCGTATAGTTGAACTGTAGCCTGTAGGACACGAGAAAAGATTTCCCTCGTAGATTGATTAATTCTACCCCGGCCCCATAGCCTTGTTTGGATCGGGACCCATCAAACTTCAGGGTCCATAAGTCATTGTTGGTAATCTGGGGCTGGGGAAGGGGGGTTTTCTTTAGATTATCACTAGGAGACTTGGGGATTTTCTCCCAGACTATCGGCGTGGTAGTAGGTTTTACCCCCGGAGGTGTTTGGACTTGGGTACTGGGTCCGAGAGAGTCAGTTGTGTTTTGCTCCAGAAGGTATCAAGTTGCCAGTTAGCGATCGAGAGACATGGTTCACACTCAAGCTCTGAATGTTTTTGGTAGTGTACTCGGCACCAAGTGCCAGACAGGAGTGTGGCAGGGGTTGCCTTAGTGCCTTGTGAGTTGACTTCAGTTCTCACCTTTTCTTCTAAGTCTTGGGCTCTCTGTAGCACGACGAGATCCTCTCTAGGGATGAAATCGAATGTTAAGATTTCAAGAGGGAGGTATACCCCCGGAGAAGTCTCGGAGAAAAGGACTTCATTGACCCTCCTGAATTTGGTAAGGGCCTATTTCATCCAGGGTTCACTTTTGACCTAGATCTTGTTTGATTCTCCTTCCCACAGAAGCCACATGTGGGTGAAGTCGGTCAAAAAGTATCCATTTAAGGACTTAGACCAATTTTGACTTAGTAACATCCCATAAGTCTCTAGGATATCCACCACTTGGATGTCAATGATGCTGGCTATCCTAGGGTCCTGGATAAGGTGTATCTGGATGTTCTTTAATTCCCCCACCATTTTTACAACAGTCTTATCCAGATGGATTACTACGCCATTAGATGGGGTGGGGTGGAGTTTGAGCTTCTGACAAATGGACAAGGGTATGATGTTGCCCGAAGCCCTGGAGTCTACTAAGAAGTTGTGTATATTTTTGCCATATATGTTCAGGCCTAGTAGGAAGGGAGGGTCCTCATTGTTTACGTGGAAGATAGCCGCATTAGCATCTTTGAATGTGACGGTCTTGGGTGGGCGGCTAACTCCTTCCAGGTTCTCTAAAAGCTTCAGAAGAGACTTCTTCTACTCGGGACAATTTAATAGAACCTCCATCAAGGTCATAGAGGTGGTGGTTTGTTCTAAGGCCTTAGTGATATCGAATCTTCCTCCCGGGAACTGGTGGCTTTCCTCGGTGAGGTCTTTCGCTTGGTTAGGGCTAGGACCTTTTGGAGGCGCGGGTCGTTCAGTCATGTTGTTCCAGGGAGGAGGAGTATCTTTGACAGGGGGTGTAGGCATGTAAGCTGGTCCTTTACCAGCCTGGCTCCGAGTATTGTATGGGGCCCGAGGGTTAGTAAAGGTGTTGGCCTCAAAGGGCGGAATAGATTATCAAAGAATCCCTGTAGTTTAGATTCTTCTTCATCTTCTCCGGAAGCTCCGAAAAGGATGGTATCACAGGTGAAGGCACTATGGGTTGTTTCCTGGACAGGAGGCTCTGGAGGGGTAGTATCATGCAACTGCTGTCTGTCTAGCTGGGAGATCATAATGAATTTCTCCAAAGTGGCACAATTCACCTCATTGTGGGAACCTGTATCATGTAGCCTACACCAGTTAGTCATGGGCTGGAAGTCTGCGACTGGCGTAAAATGGGATGGTCCAGCACCATTATGGTTGGTGTTTTGGTTCAGAGGCGGGCCTCTGGTGTTAGCATTATTATTCCACTGTTGTTGGTTGGGCCTAGGCCCGTTGTTGAAGTTTCTTCCCCCGGCGTTGTTGTTTTGTTGGCCAAAAAAGATATTCCCTCTCTAGGAATTTGAGTTCTGGGGTGCGTAGGACCCCGCCTTCAGTTGACCCATGTCCATAGTCAAAGTGGACAGCATTCACCGGAGGGACTCAACCTCGGCAGTTAACTAAGTGTTAGCGTCACAATGGGATGGCTACGGTTGTTGTTGGCTTCCTGGGAAGATAGCAGCGTTCACCGGAGTTGAGAGCTGCAATCCTCCAGCCGCGGGCGACTGGAAGAAGGGCACTCTGGATGATTGTGTCTGAGGTTGTGGTGTCTACTGCGGCTGGTTCCAAGGGAAGACTTCCAGACCTGGTGTCATCTGGGTCTAGGTCAGGTAAACATATCGTGCTTGTTGGTCTATCAGGGGTGGCGGAGGATTCATTGCCATCGAGGGGGCACCTATTGCCAGATTGGGATTGTATCCCCCGGTGTAAGCAGTTCTGCCAGGGATCATGTTAAAAGGCATGTTCTGTCCAATCCCAACCGGGGATTTGTTGAGACCACAGGACAGTTCTAGGGCTAGGTTGTAGACTTTCGCCAAAGTGTCCCGGTCACTCGGGGTGGTTGTTCTCCAAAGGAGAGTGGCAACAAAAGGGTCCATCGCATTGAGGTAGGTTTGTATGGTTACGTCTGGTGATGGAATAAAGGGGCCCGTACACCATTTTAGGGCACGCTGGAACCTATGGTTGAATGCTGCAAGAGGCTCGTTAGGTTCCTTCCTAATAGACATGAATTGGCTATGGGACCAGGCTGGGTCCACGTGCACGCGAAAGGCAGCCAAGAAGGTGTCCTCCATATCCTGCCAAGTGTCAATGGAGTTGGCAGGTAAGTTCAGGTACAAGTTCAACTCGCTTTGTCCTAGGGACAAGGGGAACATGCGGGTCATAACATCTTCATGCTGGATCCGGTGTCAGTTCATGGCATCTTTGTATGCCTATAGGTGTTCTTCTGCGGTCCGTGAGCCTAAGTGCTCATATCGCGGGAAGATATTTTCTGGATGAGAAGGTAAATCATTGGTTGCGCCCGGGAAAGTTCCCATTGGGGACCCAGTGTTTCTGAAATATGCAGCCATTAGGGGAACTATATGTTGGGTAGTTTGGGTACTAGTTCCTAGGACCGTCTAGGGAGTTTGAGTATTCAGGGGTATGGTAGACCCCTAGACAACAGTGGCTGGTAGGACTTTCGATGTCTGCTTCTTTCAAGTAGGAGGCTCGCGTTTGAAAAACCTTCCAGGATTCGGGGCAGACCTAAGGACTCTTTGAAATTTGGCTGGGGAAAAGGACCCAATCCCACTAAAGGCTTGTCTCCTAAAACTACAACTCAGGGAACCCTCGGGAGGTGTAAAATCAGAATCTCTGAAAGGGGATGAGCTCATGCCCTCCTTCTAGTGCCAGTTTCTATTGATGGGGTTTTTGCTGACCGGGTCCGCCAACAATCATAAGTTGTCACTAGGTTCCAGGGAAATCGGCCAACTTCGCCTGCAAAGGTTGTCCGGGGAAATAAATCCTCTGGGCCTTCAAGCACGTGGGTGTTGGGTCATGACAGTGCGGGGCTCGGTAGGGAGAGGTGATTGTTTTTGAGGGGGATAGCTAGTTACTTCAACTCATTCTTTCAGAGATTCAATATAGTAAGGGTTTCCCAGAGCATTTCATACTTAGCAAATAAAATGAAAAAATATCCTGCAGGGTTAGAAATACGCCATCTAACTATAGTTGTGCTGAAATGCTCATAATATCAACAATACTCTGGTAAACTACACTAAATACCGAAGGAACACATAGCCATCAGCTAGTATTCTATTAGTAGCAGGGGTAAAGAGTTCGTTAATCTACTTTAACATACCAGAGTAAAAGACATAAAGAACATTAAAACACAAAATACCATTAACTCAGAAGCAGGGACGCTAACAACATCATTGCCAAGAATCCTTCCTTCTTCATTAATACTTAGTCCAGCGAGCACTGGTGCGTGATACAATGGTGGCTCCAGGGGAGCATTTAACTATCAAGAACAGAATAATGGAGCATTGAGCTCTGCAACTAAAAAAAGAATCGCTTTGCTATTTCTCATGGACAACAAAATCATCAATTTCGCCGACCCTTGGAAATGGACCGATCTGCCTATTTATACAACTTTCTAACCCTAACCCTATTTCACTGTGCTTCAATAAAATATAATATCTGGGGGCCGATACTACCTGTGCCACCCTACAAAAGATCTGGAGACGGAATAGGTCTGCCATGTTAGAAGAAGAAGACAAGAATACACATCGGAAGAATCGGTCTCAAGAAGAGAGCCATGAAAGGGAAAGTAGAAAGTAGGTCCCCAAACGACCGAGGCTACATGCCTCATAAATGGGAAATGCGGCACCCTGTCTCCAATAGTGCCAAGTGTACCTTTGAATGGCGCCTTGAGAAGAGCACCCTGTCAGAAACCAACTGCCAAACTGACGCCCCTTGATGTGGCCAACTACCCTCTGACAGTCTTTATTAACCACCTCTGAAAATGACCGGTCGGCCTCGGGGACCAGGACACAGGTCATTTTAAAGAATGCAAAATTTTGGATCCGGGACTCTGGGATCCGGGAACCTACGTCCCCAAAAGAATAAAGAATACTCAAAACTCAAGTTTCCCCGGCTCCCGGAGAATGCTCAAGGCTACTTATTATCGTTGAAGGCCTAAAGGAGGTGGGAAATGCCATCTTCATCAATATTTTTTAGGCTGGCCCTTCTGTGTCTGGCCACTTTAACCAGTCCCCCAGGTCTAGAACATTATTTCTGAATTCATCCGCCATCCTTGCGGTGTCATGGCCCTTAAGTATCATTTCATTCAGTTTTTCCATTTGGGCCCCATCTATCCCCTCCGGGGATTGGTACCGAGATACCATCATTTTATCAAAATTCCCCAAAACTGACTCCTCAGGGGTATAAGTATCTGTATTAAGGGGATCAACCCCGGAAGCCTTTATTACAAAAGACTTATATAAATTGGAAGAATTCTTCACCGTGTTTACCTTTTCTTGTAAGGACTCTACCAGTTGCTTGGTTACCTCCAATGTGAGGTCCAGTTTGGAGTGCTGAACCCTTACAAAATCAAATGATTCCTCACCCAGAATTTCGGATTCAGAGATTATGTCTTCCCCCAGGGTGAGGAGCTCTTCAAGCTTTGCCTTCCACGCCTGGTAATTCTCGGTGTCACTCCCCCATTGCTCAATCAACACTTCTACCTGGTGAATTACCTGCTAGGCCATAGATCTAGGAGAGTGGACACCAGGAAACGCTGGGTGTTTCCTATCTGCATAGTGACCTATTCGTCTACTGCTTGGGCCTTCTTTTTCATTACTCACAGGGAGTCTATGTCTCTCTATGGCAATTCTTCTGATGTGGAGGTCTGCAGAGGGGCGGCGTTGATGCGTCTAGCCAGCTCAGTAAGTAACCCTACAAGATTTGCATTCTTTTCCCTTTCCGCTTTAAGGCTCTGGGCCTCCTTTTCATATCGGGCTTCAACTGCCCTTGCTGCTTCCTTAAGCAAGTCTACTTCACCTTGCTTTCCTCTTTTTCCCAGGGATATCTCAGAAACATTGTAGTCCGTGGGGTCTGCCATTGCTTCATCGGCGCCCAGGGGAGGTGTTGCCACAATGGCAATGGTCTCTCTGGCAGACCCAGCCTGAAGAGTATGAACGGTCTGGGCCTTCTTTGCTTTCGGCGGGGCCTGAGCTAGGGCCATCATTTCGGCCAGGGAGAGAGGGATCACCAGAGCGGATTGGGCTTTTCTTTTCCTGCTTTCCACCAGCCATGGAGGTGGCCTTCCTGCCAGAGTTTTTTATTCAGATTCTCTCCCGGTGTCCGGTGGCAGCTGCTCCTTTTCAACATATACTTCATCTGTTCCTCTCCCTACTGGAACCTCTTCCGCAGCAACATTCTTCTCAATTTCTATCTCCTCAACCTGGTCCTAGATGTCAATCGATGGGTCTGGACCCTGGTCGGCTTCCTCAGGAATTTCCTCTTCATGCTGCTCTTCTTCTTCTTCCTCATCTGTTGGCAGTAGGGGAGGTATCAGGCCGAGATTCAGAGTTTGGGCTGCTGTGATTACCTGCCCGAAGGTTGCTCCTGGGAGTGGCCCTTGGAACATGGCAGCTGGGTTTACGATTATTCTCGGGGGTCCGGTTCCCCCAGCGGATGCCATTTGTTCAACTTGCTTTGGTTGGTCCACTCTCGGACCTTGTGTTTCTGGAGCCCGAGAGATAACCTCCGGTTCTGGCCTCTTTTCTTCTGTCTGCTGCTCTTCTTGTTCTGCAGCTTCTTGTTCCAAGTCTTCTGGGTCCATAGCCTCTTTTTATTTCTCCAGGACTTCCATCTCCGCTTGTGTGTTATCCCCTTGTAGATTTACAAACTCATCGGCTACAAATAAGTCAAACTCCTCTTCCGGAGGGGGACTGGCTGGGACCCCTGCCTATTCTTCTTCTTTCTCTGGTTCCAGGGAACTAGAAGAAAGGATCTCCACTTCTTTGGGGAGGGATGCCTTTGGCACTGGTTCTGCATTAGGCCATTGGATGTGCTTTCTCTTCTTCTGGGTAATTAAAGGCGGCCCCGCATCGGTAATTGCCGCCGCTTCCATGGGATCCACCCCAGTTGCCTTTACCATTAAGGCTGCCAGCGATGGGGAGGAAGGGGACGAATCGGTCCACCCATGAGCGGGGGAGTGGCCAACCTCGTTATTAACTGCTCCCTCATTTGTTGGGAGGCTACCATAGATTACTTAATCTGTTCTTGTATAGGGACCTGTTATGCGGAGGGGGTTGTATCTATCCCCTTTCCTTTGTCTGTGCCCTGTGCAGAAGTCCCGGGCCCCAGAGTCAATCTTGGTACCGGCTGTGGTGTTAATTTTGGTACCGGTCAAGGAGCTTGGCATACTCCCAGGGCACACCCACTTGAAATAGGTGTGAGTTTGCTCGACTACTTCCCGAGTGAAGTATTCAATCGTGGGCCCCTCCTAGGTGGCCCAATCCATTACCAGCAGTGGCATTTTGTCAATCCCCTTTTCTTTGTACTAGGGATCTGTGGTGGGGGCGGTGTCTGAGAAACCCGCTGAGAACCTCGAGAGCTTTAGTTCCTGCATCATTCTGACTGTCATTCTATCATAGTGCCAGCTGCGCACATCCACGTCATCTTGGCAATCGGCCCATAAGTCTTCCATGTGTATGTGGTGGGGCTCCGAAGCCCGGGGCAGTGCCGTTGTAATTCTGCCATGTGGATCAAAATTTCTCCGCACCAGATAGAATTCCTGCAAGTTATAACATTTTAACTCATTGTCTGCCTCCTTCGCGGTGGCCAGAATATAGGTGTAGTTGCCACAGGAGATTGGGAATGAGACATTGGGGACCTTCTTGTGGGCCAAGAAGGTATGCAGTTCCATCATTTGTCAGCAATATTCCAGTAGCACGATCTTGTCCCCACAATGTTTGAGCAACAAGTAGGGTTTCCCAGAGAAGCCGGCGACCCTAATGCATGTATGCTACTGAAATTTGATATAGTAGTGCCCATAACTACTAACCAACTTCATCGCCTCAGTGGATAGGCGGTATCCGGCATCCCGGGTGGGCATGAGCAGATGGTAGTAAATGAATAAATCATTTACCCGGCAGAAACTGGGGAAGCTGGCCTCCCATTGAATCTGTGGGAAATGATCCCATGGTGATTTTTATCCCAGGCCTATCCCGAGAACGCCATCTATAAGCAGGCCATTGGAGTGGGGCATCTGTTGGGCCAAAGCCCAGAAAACATAGGAAGTCATGTAGAACTTCTTCTTCTTGTTCAACTGTTGGAACTGGGAGTCGACATGATTGGAGATTATTGTCGCCCAGTCGAATAATTATCCCTTAGTGGAGATGCCGAGGAGAAAATAGTACATCCATTTTGCAAATTTCTGGGCGGAGGGTTGCCCGAAGACCCGGGCTAATGCTATCATCCCCATCTGGACGCTCTCTTTGAATTTAGAGCAGGGGATATCTATCTTCACTCTCTTTGGGTCTCTCTTCGAGACCTTGAGCCAGTTGGTGTTCATGTACACCTGGGCAACATCCTCTAGTTGAGTGAATTGTTTCAAGGCATTAGTCCTTGTAACCACCATGGACCTATCAAATTGTGGGATGCCCAGGCCTGCTTGGAAAGTGACTGGGTTGAGGGACACCAGTGGAGTGGGGAATCCCATGGGCCTTGTGGCTACAAGCATGACACCCCAGACAGAAGAGTTGTAGTTGGCCGCCAATGCTAAGATAAGCTCTGGGGATTACACGGAGCATGGGAAGCAAGCTGGCCGGAGGATTCCGGAACCCCCAACGTTGATCGTGAGTTTGTCTCCAGCTTGTCCCTGGATGTGCATTACCTTTACCAGGGCTTACATTTCTGCCCAAGTTCTGACATTGGTGTCGGTCATAAGTTTTACCTTGGACTCAATATTTGAGCCCACAATCTCATTATCTTGCACAAATTTCATGGTGAGGAGCAGCTTCGCTAGGGCCTTCTCTATTTTTGACTTTACTACTGCCCTGGTCTCTGTTGTGGTTGGTAATTCTGGACTTTCGGGAGGAGATGATGCAGATGCTTCAGACATGTTTGAAGATGAAGTTTGGGAACCTGCGAGACAAAGCGACCGTCAGAATATTTTATCAAAATAAAACAGTTACTCTGAGTTCCGGAGGTCTTACCACCCTGCCATTTGCCTTTCCTGAAAAGTTAGTTTTACGCAAAGGTATCTGAAAAGCAAAACACATTGTAAACTTAGGATTTTCACCATATCTCCGGGTCTGGAAAATTTTATCACACTTGTCGAAGACATAGGATGAGTGGTGGTATGAGGCCTGAGGCCCAGAGAAATGACTGTTAGCAAGGAAGAATGTGAAGGTAGGTCCACGTGGGAACCACGTGCATTGGCATTAAATAGATATGATGGCAATGACGGTGGAGCCAACTATCCGAGCACGCGAAAAGGGAAAGCCACTTGGTTGGAAGTAATTGTGCGCATGGGAAATAAATGAGGCTCTAATAGCCTTGATGGAAGAGAGAGAAAATCACCTGTTTGAAACTGGCCGAGAGCCGAGTTTCAAACAGGCAGTTTTCTGCCTCGAAGCAAGCTTAGAGGCAAAAAACTAGTAGTAAAAGCGACTCGACCAACTTGTCAAGCCACCCAAAAGGATACACATAGAGCCGAACGGTATATATAGAGGACAAGGGGGGATACACAAGGGTTATCTATACATATGTACATATATACATGAATATATACACAGGATGACTCCCGCAGGAAAACCAGACAAGGCAGAGACAAATATATATAGCCATCCATATTATTTACGCAATTTACAGACTTTACAGACAAACAACCTCTGCACAGAAGGCAGACAACCTTCTGGCAGAGTCGACCCACCGACGGGTGGAAAAACTAGAAGACAAAAGAACAGACATGACAGAGAAATGACACGAAATGAAATAGACAAAAACTGAGTAAACCCAAAAAAAAACCAGAAAACAGAAGCAAAACAGAGAGGAGAAAAGGCAGAAGCACCAACCTGAAAATGAAGAAGGCAAAGGAAGGAAGGGATTACCGAGAGAACTCTGCAATAACTCGAATCATCAGGCTGTCAAAATCACCACCATGAAGCACTTGCGTATGTCTGAGAACAACATAAGGTGTTAAGCTTTGATTATCATAAACTCTCTGTAAACGCTCTGTTAATCACTTTGAAAATACTCTATTTTTCTCTAAGTGCTCGAAGGTTTTAATCGCGGTAAGTGTGAAAATGACAGACAAGTCTATTTATACCTGTGGTAAAAAGTAATCCTCCTCCTTCTAGAGATTTCAGGTCAGGCGAAACCTCCGGACTCCGGGCCTGAGGATTCCTTACGATGATATTCTTAGGAACATCATAGCAAAGAATCCTGGAGTCCGAAATCTGGCCTCCGACAAAAGACAACCTCTGGGACCGGAATCCCGGAGGAGAAAACCAAACCAAGAAAACAACACACACTGGGGAAGAAAACCCCGGAGAAAGAAAGCAAAAGGAAAAGAAAGACAAGGCAAAGCCGCAGCAAAAAACAAAACAAAAGAAAAAAGGGGGACCCAACATTTTGCACACAAAATGTAGGGATGGGGATACAGGGCATAACACAATCCAGTGCCACCATGAGCAAGGTGAAGATAGAAAAGACACTGTCTACATTAGTCTGAGACCCAGAGATAGGGCAATTCACCATGGAGGTAGCGAAGCCCATGAAAGAAGGAAGGATTGAGGATTTGACCACCGCTGACTTCAAACTACATTCATTTGATGTGGGATTGGCTCGCCATGATACTAAGGTGGATTGGTGGAAGTCCCCTAATTTTGTAATTGAATAGGAGCTTGAAGAGCTCAAGACTGCTAAAGTCCAACTTAAAGCAGAAGTTGCTGAAATAACGAACTTTATCAAATAGTTAGCTACCCCAGTTGCGAGCATTCTTAGTGCCCAAACCAATTTTGACCCCAATGCTGCGGAGAATCAGGATATCATAGCCAAGTTGCAATAAGACAGACATTTTTGGCAGGTTGGTAAAATGTGGATTGAAAGGCTCAAATTTGAAGGGCTGGTAGTTATTGAGCAGTTGGGTGATACTCTCTTAAAGTTGGAGAAGGAGAGAAGCAACATTGAAAAGAATTTCCAGACTCTCACATCAGAGAGTGAAGTGTTAGGAATGTATAGTAATGCTGCATGTAGCAGTTCTGATTAAGTAAAAACATGTTTTACAAGGACCCAAAACCTTTACAAAGTAATAAAGTTCAGCAGGTTTTACAAGGACCTGAAACCTAAAGAGTTAAAAATAGATGTTCAACAAAGATCCAATACAACTGTACTTGAGCACCCAAAAAGGAAAGGGAATAGAATAACAAGAAACTGAGCCAAAAAAGTCCCACAAATACAACAATAAAAATAGGGACAACAAAAAACCCCAAAGGGAGAAAAAAAAGGACAGCTACATTCCCTACACAAGTTCTGCCGCTTCGATGATCGTGATCTGTATGTTGCTAACCAAATGCTTGAGCTCCGCAGTGTCTTTGTACTCCTTAGGACTATTCTTCTTTGTGCTAGCTCTCGTGCATGATCCTGGGCCAATACCCTCTTTGATCTTTCTACTCTCCTTCTCCTTGTTATCCTTGTCCATTTTGTCCATCAAAATCTGCGCATGGCCACAGTAAGCTTTGAGACTAATTAGACAATGTTCCCCAATTTTTTTAACCGTAGCCTCCAACCTCTCCATCTTAGTATTTAGATTCATGATCTGCTTGATATTATTATGTTTCTCAGCCCTATCTTGGATATCTTTGATTTTTCTCTCCATTGTTCCCACTTTATAAACAAATTCCTCCTGGGCTTTAGAATTTCCTACCACTTCTTTCATTTCATTTAGACAAACAACCATCGATTTTTCTCCAATTTGCATACTATTAAGAATATTTATCTTGACCTTTATAATATCAACTTGTTTTTTTAGATTATTCTGATCTTCAATCAAATTGCTTACCAGACCAGTGAAACCCACAATGCAATCTTTGTTGTCTATAGAAAATTGATGCTCCCCTATGTCCACATTGTCATTAAAATCACAATCCTTTCGCTCAGAATCTTCATCAGTTCTAGTATTCTTATCATCTTTCATATTTCCTTCTTCCTGCTTATTTTCTTCAGTTTTCTCCCTGACACTGGTGTCTTCAATGACCTCATCTTTTCTCTCCTCCTTGTTTTCCTCTTTTTCCTCTATATGTAGCAGTTTAAATGAAGACTAAGGAGGCAATAAAGGCCAAGAGCTTGTAGAAAGGAGATGAGCCTTTGATTGAACGACTTCAAAGTCTAGAATTCAAGACTGAGATGATCATCCAAGCCGAAGGAGGGCTGTAATAGATAGATGTTAAAATCAAAGAGGAACAAAAAAAATATTTTAAACTCCTTCAGGGTCTTCACACGGAGTCACAGACAAGTGGTCAAGGAAAATAAATGATCAGAGTGACCAACATGTAGAAATCCTTCTCTGACTATGTGGATAAGCTGGCAGAACAATCTTCTTCTCACTTGGATAAGGTGTCAGAACTCCAAAAATTGAGTGCATCTATAAAACTATGGAAGAGTTGAAAGATCGGGTAAAGGCAGTTGAAATTCTGGCCAAAGATCATTCTCGATGGATCATCAGATATACCAATGTCCATATCAATAGACATGAAGAGCTCATTCCAATCATCACAGCTGTCACTGCCTATAGGGCAAAAATAGATAAGGGGAAAAAAATGGAAACATAAATATATTACCTCTTATACTAAATTTTGATAGAGCTTGTAATGGATAAACATTTTTTTACCATTTCTGGTTAGGGAAGTTGAACCGTTTTGGCTACCCCTTTTTGTAATGGTCAAACTTTGAAAATATATATGTACTATTTTTAAAATCAATACAAAGGTTGGCTAAATTTTGGTGTGAAGAACTTCATTTTTGCTGAGTCAAATTCGTTTGTGTCTGTATGCCAATATTTTAAATGTTCCATTGCATTTATCTTTCTATCAATTTGAATGTTTCTTTGAATTGGATTTATAGTTCAAGATTGAAGTAAAGTTTTGTATTATGATTTGATATGGTTAGTTGAGGGGAAATATGGGTGCCATCCATAGATTCTGAGAAATGTTCTTATGAAGTAGATTGATTCATCACCGTCAAGTTATCATTGATCTTTTAGTTTTACATTTGCATCTTCGTTATCATTCCCTGCATTACCAATTTTGGGATCTTATATGATTTGTAAAGTCTTAAAATTGGCTAGATAGAAAGCTGAATATATTTGCCTGAAGTAGTTTATGTCTAGGCCTAGTTTGGATTACCTCTTCCATTCTCAGGTTAAGAAAAAACCCCTTTTAAAATAGGAAAGAACCAAATTCATTGAAGATTAATCATTTAAGGGAGTTGTACCTTCAAATATAGAGGGAAATTAGTTATTCAGTTATATTTCCCAACTGTTGTATTCGGTTGTTTCTTTAATATTTGGGTATTTTAGAGTTTAAGTGGAAAAGAACAATCTTTTTACCAACAAATTTTTGGCGACTCTACTGGGGAGAAAAATAGTAGCTAGACCAGAATAAATATCATGAGGAATGATGGTACTTCCTTGTGAAAATTTTATTCCTTTGTTGCAACCAAACCTCAAATTCCAAGACGATCAAGAAGATATCATTTCCTCACTGAATACTTTTGTCTGGAGACACAGAAGAAATATTGAGCATTATAGGAATGCTAGTCAAGTGCTCGAACAAGAGGAAGTGAGAGCAGAAGCACTTGAAAGAGCCATTCAAAGAAGGAATTTAAGAAGGGCTCAACGCCAAGCAGAGCGTGAAGCTAGACTTCCAAATTAGTGGAAGCCCTGGAGTCTAAAAGATTCCTTAGAAGTCTAAGGAAAGAAGGTGGTGTAGACCCAGGCTTTGAGAGACTTGCAGAGATTGATTTTTCTCTACTTGAATTACCCCATCAAAAGAATAGAAATACTAAGAGAAAAAGTAGACCTCCTTCACCTCGCAAACAATCATCCCTTTTGTCTACCACCTATCAAGTGCTAAGCTTGCATGGAGTAGTTGCTCCTCCTATTGTAAACGTAACATCTTATCTACCTTAGGTAGTCATGGTAGTTCCTTGGGCCACCGCAGTTGGTCCTCTACAGCTAGCAGCATATAACCCACTGCCCTTAGGGTCAAGGAAGAATTTTTCCAAATTCTCGTGTGATGGGAAAGTATCTACAGATGAACACATTTCTGATTTCTTTGCATCCATTAATATGTTAGCAGTACGAGAAGAGAATGTTGCTGTCATATTATTTTTTGAGACCCTTTTTGAGGGTGCAGTAGATTGGTTTTATCATTTTCCCATTTCTTCTATCACAGATTGGGATTCTATGAGAATGGATTTCAAAAAAGGTTTAAAACTGCTGAAGATGAACATGCTTTGTTAACACAATTGACTTCTATCAAAAAAGAGCCTTCAATAAGCATGAGAGATTTTGTTGCTAAATTTAACAAGCTAGTTAAACGTATCCCAATAGCTAATCAACCTACTGCATGTAATTTGAAAACTTTTTTTATAAGTGCTATGCCGCCTGATATCAACTATGATTTAAGAAGGACAAACCCAGCCAATTTGGATCTTGCCCAGAGGACTGTTGTAGAGTTAGACTATCACATGATCTCAGTAGGGAAGTGGAAATGAGAGATACAAACTTAGGCCAGTACTAGCAACACCACATCATCAAATGAGATGATCCAAAAATTGTCTAATGAGTTCATTGCTTTCAAAAGACAACTTCCCAGATTTAATAATCCTCACCAGCGAAATTTTCAAGATCAACCTAGAAGAAACAGTAATATGAGGAATACTGATGGAAAAACATTACAATTGATTGCTCCTCCACAAAGGCTAGCCATAGAAGCTCCTCCCAAGAGGGAAAACATGTGTGCTTTTCACCTGACAATAGATCATGATGAAGAAAGCTTCCCGGATGTGGCTCATTCCTGGCAGATGCATCAAATAGATGAATGGAACACTAGAGTATTTGGAGCTGAATTGGATTCATGCTCACATGGCGACTCTGAAAACTTATTTTTTGAGTATGTATCAGATTCAGAATGAGATGCAGAATGTTATACTAATATAGATGGGACATCTTATGCACTATTAACCCAGAATAAGAAAGATAAAGCCTCTATTTCCACACCTTCACCAAAAGGTAGTGAGGCATCTACTTCTTACTCTAAAGATGCCAACCAAGGAGTAAAAACTTTGCAATCAGGTAAGGAGAAATTTTTTTTTGACATTATTCAATTTTGCAAAGATTCCACAATTTAGATTTCTCCCATAGACTATCTCAACTCTAATCCCATAGAATTGCAAAAATTAGTGGACTTTTGTAAAGGAGGGACCCATGATATAAATCAAAATTTTATAGCTTCAGTAGAAGAAGAGTCTATTTTGGTGGGTCTATTTGAACAAGGAGAGGCATCATTTTTGGCCACTTCCCCTGGGCAAAAACCTAACCCTTGTAGGATTTGAGAGACAAATCCATAGAACTCAAAGAACACCTACATGCAAGAACCTGTTGCAATAAAGAAGCTAGAAGAGGGAAAGAGAAGAACTCAGAAGTTGCTCAAAATGTGAGAGGAAAATTCTAATCTGAATTAATGAAGAAAGAACTACAAAGTTCAACCTATAAAGGTGAACGAAACCCTAAAAATAGAAAATCTAGTTGCACATTAATAATTAATATAAATATTAATTATAATGCACCTAAGAGATAGCTTAAGTAAACTAAAGTAATAAACAACTTAATTTATTAAATCAAAGTACCCAAGCACAACCAAATCTCTATAAAGTAGGTAAATAGAGAAAACCACATGGGAAAAACCCTACTCTAAGAAGAGATAGGAAAAAAAAAGTAGAACATAATGGCTCAAGAGACTCTTTCAAAACCATAAGTATAATCAAACCCCCCATGAGAGAGGGATGAGACACCAAAGACCCCCCAGAATGATGGAACCCCTGTAGGAATGATTGAACCAATGGAACTCCAATGTGGAAGAAATAGAGGCACGAAGCAATAAGGAAACCCATGAATGATAGGTGAAACTAGAAGGCCAAGCTGGTGCTCAAAGGAGAATGAGTGAGACTCTTGGAATGGAATCCCCAATGAAGGTGGGCCAATAGATGGGCTGAATCTATCAGCTGGGAGGATATGAATGTCCTTGGATATGCCCTTAACAAATAGAGGGGAAGGCTCGATGTAGGGAGTGACCATAACAGGGACTGCTATAGAAGAATCATGCTGAATAATTGTAGGCGCAATAGGAGGAGGAGGTGGAGAAGCCACAAAACTGATCTTAGGAGAGACATAGAAGTTCAAGTGACCTGACTTCTTCTTAATAGGCACTCGTGAAGTAGGAGAGATATTCTCAGACATTGGAGATGGTGGACCAAAATGGGAGGAGTACAGGTGGGTGGCATGATAAACTATCCCTGTAGCAACAATGTGGCCAGTCGCACTATCTTTGATGTGTACAAAATCTGTAGTGAACTCAACTGTCTTCTTTTTCCTGCTGTGAGTAATCTGATAAATGGAGAGAAGGTTCGATGACAAGGATGGAACATAGTACATCATGGAATGCACCACCATCGATGTCAATAGAACCCTGACCACACACATGCATAACAATGTCATTCCCCATCAAGACGTGTGGGGTACGAGAGGCTACAAAAGATGAGAAGGAACTCTGAGAAGATGCCATATGATATGAAGAACTAGAATCCAACAACCACCTAGAAGAGGGAGCTATAGAAGATGTACATAAGACATGAACCTTTCCATTGTCTGACCCATCTTCCTGAGATGATGATGAAGAAGGCCAACAAGAAGAGGAAGAAGGAATATCAATGTTGCTCTTATGAAGAAGAGCTGTCAAATCAGCAATCTATTGGGCATATCCATCTACCTTCTTCTAAAAGCACTGAGACTCATCATGATTGAACTTATTGCAATAAGTACACTTGGGTTTGTTTGTCTTCAATTTACCCTTAGGTGAAGGAGGTGGGCCAGAGAAATGCTGGGAAGGGGAATCCTTCCAAGATTCTATGGATGATGATACCTATTTCTGATCTGGTTTCTGTGGGGATGGGTGAGAAACCAAGACATGGCTCATAGAACCTAAAGCATCATTCAAATATTGAATCTTTGACTGCTCTCAAGTCAATCGATCATAGAAGGTCACAAAAGAAGGCATATTGTGCCTAGGACCCAAGGCATCCATAGTGGAATAGAAAGTGGAGGAAAAAATCTAGAACTCTCCATGAAGCTTTGAGAGTATCAGAAAGATACACTCATCATATAATTTGGTCTTCTCACATCCCTGTAAAAGTGATCGGAGAGCATTGAACTTTATCAAGAAGTCCTCAATGGTGGAAAAACTATCAGGAGACAAGGATGTCAACTCTGCATCAAGCTGAAGTTCCCTGAATGCATTCACTATGCCAAACAGATCTGCAAACTTTCCCCAATAGGCGCGAGGAGTGGTCAAACCATCCAGATGAAATGAGAGGTTTTTTGAAATGTTTAGTGCAATCAAACCCATGGCTTCATCCATTTTTTTTCTGTGCTGAAGGACCTCAAATGGATGCTGCAGAATAGGTTGGTTCTCATCTAGACATGACCATAATCCACATGACATGAGTAGCCTGGTCATGTGTACTTTTCAGGTGTGATAATTATGTGGTGTCAACCGGGCCACATAGAGGTCTGACATTGAGAGAAGAAGTAGATAGAAGTAGAAGGGTCATTTCTGAATTAAATTACAGAAAGTGTGAGGCCTCACCCCGAACCCCATCGTAGTTTTCCATTTTTTTTGGTTATGATAGATTTAGCATATGATACTTTACTTTTTATGTACTATGGACATTATGGATTTTATGCTTTATACCACAGATTGATCATTTTGGATGTGTGGACACATGATGCTTTATGATGCACCTTATGGAATATATTATGTTTTCTATTATGGACATTTATTTTGAGACAATTGATTTGGAAATACATTATGATTATGTTATAGTTATTGATTAATTTGGGAATTATTGGAAATGGATATTTAATTCTGAAATCATGCAATGTGAATCTTACCTTATGATTAAATGCTTAAAATTAAATTAATGTATTCTTGTGATCTTTAGTAATAAACTTAGTATGTTGATGATTTCCTTAAATTCTGAATATTGCTTATTTCCTTATGATGTATATTTATCTCCTCGGACTACTGATATTTGAATTGAGTGTGCAGGTAAGAAACCGTGGTATTTTATCTGGAGAACCAAATAAAGGGATATGTGAACTCAGTTTGAGCCAAGGCTGTGTCTAATAAAATACAAGACCTTGTTGTTTCATAATTTTATTCATAAATGTATTTGGTTGATTATGGAAGTGTAATCCTTAAATGTATTTCTTAATTCTTTGTATTTTAGCCTAAGTGGATATGACATGGCCTAGTGATGTGTAAATGTATTGTGTGTCATTTGACACTTGTGTTTTGTACTTAAGGCCATGACATGTCAACTTGGGAATGGTTGTCCACCTACCTAGATTAGTAC
>MU227966.1:2807483-2834921 GCA_018584345.1 Thuja plicata | reverse complement strand
TATATATATATATATATATATATATGGGATATTACAAGGATCCACCCCATCCTCCATTGATGAACAAACCTGTAAACAAGAGGAAGAAGAAACAAAAAAAAAAAGAGAAGGCAATAAGAAAAGATTTTTTTTTCTTTTTACTTTTGGACCCTAACCCTAATTTCAAATTAGGGTTAGGGATTTCATATGGGAGGGAAGAGGGTATTTGAATTTTATGTTAAATTATAACCTCTCCCTTTTTAAATTATAGAATACCTTTAATTATGAATGATTAATCTCCTAGTTATTTTGGTTGAATAAGGTTTTATTCTTATAAAAGTTTGTAAAGTTTAATCTTTTGTTAAAACTGGTGGTTTTATAAAAGTTAGAGGGGAAATATGATTTCAGCATGTATAGCAATGTTGGGATAATTAAATTAAATATTTCTTAACATTAAGAAAATTACTATTAGAAAGCTTTATTAGTTGATTTTTCCTATAGATTAAATTTTAGTAAACATTTATTAGCATGGTATAATTGTACTCAACAGACGAATTAATAAATATTATTATGTTCCTAGGAGTTCACCTTTTAATATAGGAGTTCACCTTTTAATATAGGGATTTTGGAAATTCAAGGGTTTAGTAAGTTAAACGTTCAATTGAACTATTGAAATTTGAAAGATCGACTTAAAATAATCATAGTCCTTTGACTTGATTACCTAGCCTTTAAATTAAAAGCAATAATTAAATAATGTTGTTGATAAATTTTAAAGGGAAAAATTTAATTGAAGTTATTAATTAAACTAGGGGACTTATAATGTTATTTTTATGTGGCCAATATATGTGGCCAGTATATTGGTCATCATAAAAATAATATTACGAAAGTGCCTTGTCCTAGGGTCTTTATAAAACACAGTATCTCTAAGCTATCAACCTACCAGACTTTCCGAACGACCTTGGAAACTAAGTATAGGGAGTCTCTCTCTCCCTCCACATCATCAAACTCTATTAAAATTGAAAGGAGATGTCACGGAAATTCATAAAGCCTCGCCTTGCACTGTCTTTGGATGTTAGCCTAGATTTAAATCTAGGAAAGCCTGTAATTAAATGACACCTTGAGTATCTTTAACTTCAGAAGGTGACCTTGGTTTGAGGGAGGTTGACACATAGTCATGATTCCCCTTAGACTCTCTTGACTTTAATTTTACTTTTAAAAAAAAAGTTGTTGCATTTTTGGGCACAAATTTTTTTGGGCATGACAGAAAGCAAATGCACCCCCCCACAATGTATAAGTCTATCTCCCCGTATAGCAAAGAAAGAAGTATAGATATCACAAAAAATGAGAAGAAAACTTGGACGCCGAATGTAGAGATGGAGGAAAAATAGAAGGTGCTAGTTTGATGCCAAAACAAGAACTCAAATGGTTGAATCAGAAAATGAGACCATCATCATCATCTTCGGCTCAAAAAGAGATTTCTGACAATATTTTGTTTTCCAAAAAATGACACCGTATGCAAAAGATATGGCCAAAAAACCAATTGCATGTCCAAAAAAGAGCTCTCTGGAAAAACACAGAGATGACAAAAAAATTGACGGTCAAATGAATGTCGCAACTTTTGGGAAAAAATTTGACAATCGTCTGCATGTCATGGGCCTGTCTCATCAGGAAAATTTTTTGGTCACCAAAAAATTCAAAAAACTTTCAAAAAAACTAGGACGGCCAGAAAGTGATGTCACTTCCCAGCAGCTGACATCACTGGTGGCGGTCAGGCAGTGCTGCTGGTGGTGGGTCGGGTGGCATTGCCGGTGGTGGGTCGACGGAGGTGGTGGCCGGGCGGTCTGCAGGTGGCGCGCTGGCGGGGGCCAGGCACGGGCGGGGCTGTGGTGGCGCGCAAGCTGCATGATAAAAGCGCCTGTAAAAATCCCTAAATGGACACTATTTTCAAGGTTTTTTAAATTTTTTTCTTGATTTGCATGCCATACGACCTAAGAGGGAGAAATTTTTTCCCAGAGGTCACTGTGGCCAAAAACTGCAAACTTTATATGATTTGACTCTCCCGAGCCTTTTAAGCGCAATGGTGGTGTCTATTTTGGCTCAAAGTGCTCCCGAAAATAGTGCCTCCTCAAGATTGAAGAAAAAACCCTAGAAAAGCTATGGTTTTCTTCTTTGAATCATGACTTCAAAACCTTTAGACTAGGCAGCAACAGGGAATCTCTGATACCATGTAGGATTTGAGAGACAAATCCATAGAACCCGAAGAACACCTGCATGCAAGAACCTGTTGCAATAAAGAAGCTGGAAGAGGGAAAGAGAAGAACTTAGAAGTTGCTCAAAATTTGAGAGCGAAATTATAATCTGAATTAATGAAGAAAGAACTACAAATTTTAGCCTATAAAGGTGAACGAAACCCTAAAACTAGAAAAGCTAGGTTGCATATTAATAATTAATATAAATATTAATTATAATACACCTAAGAAATAGCTTAAGTAAACTAGAGTAATAAACAACTTAATTAATTAAATCAAAGTGATCTAATTAATAAATGTAAACAAATAATTACTCTAACAACCCTTTCTATGTGTCATTGTTTATAAATGGTTGCAAGTTGAGTAATTGCATAATAGACTCTGGTGCCTCAGACAATGTGATGCCATCAACTATAGCCAAGGATTTAGGTCTCATCCCCACCAAAGCCCATGGTAGATGCTATTCTATGGATTCTAAAGAGGTCCCCTTGATTGGGAAAATCAAAGATGCCCAAGTGGCTCTAGTAGCACATCTTAAGAAGAGAATGTTATTAACGATATTGGTTGTTGATATACTTGCTAGTTACGGTTTGTTGTTAAGCAAGAGTTTTTGTAGAGATCTAGGAGTAGAAATAAAGCTGGATTGGTCTCAAGCTTTGATCCCAGTGGGTAACAAAAAGATAAAATTAGTTCCTAAAGAGAAAGAAAAGTTCACAGTACTAAAATCTGATGACCCTAAAGCCCAAATTCTGTATCAAGAATTAGAATTTGGTAACTACATGTTATTCATAGATAAACATGAAGAAGAAGCTGAACCCTGAGAAGAGAAAGGTTGGCCTTCTACTGAAGAAACATCACCACAAATTTAGACTTTGGAGTTTGATGGTAGTTGTGCATTGTCGGGATCCAGTGCAGGCATAGTCTTAATATCGCCAGACAGAGAATGTGAGACCATGGCTTACAAATTGGAGTTTGGGAAAACCAAAAACACAACAAAGTATGAGACCCTACTCCTAGGAATTATTGTTGCCAAAGAGAGAGGTGTGAAAATTTTAAGAGCTCGAGGTGATGCTGAGTTAATTGTGTGCCAAGTTAAAAACCAATACTTTGTGAAGAATCATAGATTAAAAAACTACATGAATAGGGTATGGGATGAAATTGAGACCTTAGACACATTATTTATTGAATATGTGCCTAGAGAGTTGAATTCTAAGGCAGACTCCTTAGCAGTATCAGCCTCATTGCTCCTGCCTCATTCAGAATTCAAGGATAAGAAATATCAAATAGAAGTGGTATATAGACCATCTGTACCTAACAATGTGGAAGATTGACAGGTATTTGAATATAATCAAATCTCCTTCTCTTTTTAGAGAGTGGTGGTGGCTTTCATAAGAATGCTCCCAGTAGTCATAAAGACGATTGTCATGACAATTAGAAGAGAGATAAGTTGGGTATCATTCAATTGCAAGGTAATATTATCCCTCCTCATTTGGTTACACTCAAAAATATTTTCAATAGGCATGATACCTTTGTTAAAAAGAAGAGGATTGAGAGAGGTCCTACCACTATCGAATATGAAGGAATAAACATTGGAAGTGGGAAAGACCCCAAGATGATCAACATTGGGAAATGTTGTACTGAGGAAGAAAGGGAAGAAGCCAGAAATCTTTTCTTAGAATACCAGGATGTCTTTGCATGGAGTTATGAAGATTTGAAAAGCTTCATGGATGGAAAATTCAAATATCAAATTCCTCTAAAACCTGAAACTATTCCATTTAGATAGAAACAAAGGAATTATAATCCTAAGGTTGCTGATACAATTTTTAGGGAAGTTGATAAAATGATGAAGGCTAAGATTACATATCCTATCCATCATTCAACCTGGGTAGCAAATATAGTGCCTGTGAGAAATAAAAATGAAGAAATAAGGATCTGTGTGGACTTTAGAAACCTTAATGAGTCCTCCCTAAAATATAATTACACTCTTCCCAACATGGATCACCTATTGCAGACCGTGGCTAGAGCTGAAATGATGTCCATGTTGGATGACTTCTCAGGGTACAACCTGATAGAGGTGGAAAAAGCATATCAACATAAGACAAACTTCACTACTCCATGGGGTACTTTCACTTATCGTTGATCAACACTGGAGATACCTTTTAGAGAGGTATGGATCTTTCCTTTAGTGATATGAAAAATTAAATCATTGGTATGTGTCTGGATGATCTTATGGTTTTTTCTAGAAAAAGGATAGATCACATAAAGGATTTGAGGAGAGTGTTGCAGAGGTGTAGGGAAGATGGGATTTCTTTAAACCCCAAGAAGTCAGTCTTCTATGTGACTAAAGGGAAACTATTGGGACACATCATTTCTCAAGAAGGTATAAGAATCAATCCAGAAAGGGTTAGAGAAATCCATCAATTGAGCTTACCCATGAATAAAACCAGAGTAAAATCATTCTTTGGTCAGGTAAATTTTCTCAAAAGGTTTGTCCCAGATTTTT
Organism: Thuja plicata; assembly: GCA_018584345.1. NCBI lineage: Eukaryota > Viridiplantae > Streptophyta > Pinopsida > Cupressales > Cupressaceae > Thuja > Thuja plicata. Next base: position 2,830,190 of record MU227966.1, on the reverse strand, counting down.
CAAAAATTACTACATGTATAGTGGATATGATGAAAGGGAATGTGAACATTAAATGGAAAGACCCTGGAAAAAAATCCTTCAAAGATATAAAGAACACCATAGCTAATGCTCCAGTATTGTGTCACCTGAATTACAAAGAAGATTTCATAATTTATTGTTACTCTTTTGAGCATACTTTGTCAGCTATTCTCATGGAAGAAAATGAGGAAGGGGTTCAAGCCCCTATCACCTTTATGAGAACACCTATGAAAGATCATGAGTTGAAATACTCTCAAACTGAGAAATATGCTTTCACAGTAGTAAAGGCTTTAAATAATTTCAGATTCTATATTTTACACTCTCAATCCCTTGTATATGTGCTTGACATTGCAATAAAAAGTGTATTAAATCAACAAGATGTGGGATGTAATAATAGAGGAGCATGGGTTGCTAAGACACAGAAATATGACATAGAAATTAAACCCACCAAGTTGGTGAGAGGAAATGCACTATGTAAATCAATAGTGAAAAATCAAATAGATGAAGATCTTGAAGTGACACAATTGGTTTTGGCAGTAAGTATGCAAGACCCTTGGTTTGAAAACATTGTATATTTCCTAGTGTATGGTGAGTACCCTAAAGGGTTGACTCTAAAGAAAAGGAGAGATTTAAAGCTGAAAGCCTCTAAATATGTTATTTGGGAAGATAGACTTTATTAGAGGTCGATAGATGGGACTTTCCTCCAGTGTGTAGACAAACAACAACAATAAAAATTGCTGAAAGTGTTCCATGACAAAGCTTGTGGGGGACACTTCTCTTCATTAGTGACTGCATTCAAGATATTGAGACAGTGCTATTATTGCCTAGGAATGTTCAAAGATACATACCATTGGGTAGCCAGATGTGAGAAGTGAAAAATGTGTACCAAATAGCCATAACTAGCAGCTCTCCCTCTTAGGCCAGTGATAATCAAAGGTCCTTTCCAGTAGTGGGGCCTATATTTTATTGGTCCCATAAACCCTGCATCTAGTGAGGGTCATACCTATATAATCACTACAACAGACTACTTCACGAAATGGGTAGAGGCAAAAGCAACTATGAGAACTACATCTGAAGTAGTATGTGAGTTTATTAAAGACAACATCCTGGTAAGGTTTGATGTACCTATCAAACTAGTAATGGATAACACCACATATTTATCTTCTTGGAAAATTAATGAATTTTGTTATAAATATGGTATTATGGTCAGTCATTCATCTAACTATTTCCCACAAGGAAATGGTCAGGCTGAATCCAGCAACAAGAACTTGGTAAACATTATGAAGAAACTTGTGGCGGATAATCAGAGAACCTGGCATAAGAAAATCCATGAAGCATTATGGGTAGATACAGTGACCCCCAAAGAGCTATTGGAATTTCCCTTTTGAGCTGGTCTATGGAATTGAGGCCAGTCTTCCATTGCCGTTGGAATTGGCAACTTGCAAATTGAGGACAATAGTAGAAGATGGTATATATGAAGATGGTTTAGAAAAGAGAATCCTATATTTAAAAAAGCTTGAAGAGGAAAGAGATAAGATGGTAGATCACATCACACAAAATCAAATGCATGTGAAGAATCTATTTGAAAAAAGGAACATGCCTCAAAAATTTATGGAAGGAGATATGGTGCTGCTATGGGACAAACGTAGAGCACCTAAAGGTATGCATGGAAAATTTGAGACACTATGGAAGGGGCCTTTCAAGATCCATCTGGCATTTGAGAAGAATTATTTTAAATTGGCCTATCTAGATGGTGAAGCACTCCTCCTGACATACAATGGTCAGGACTTGAAGCTATACTAGATCTGATTCTAAAATAGGTAATCCCTATATTGTACTATAGTTACGTTTAGTTCTTGTTTTTATTTTCCTTAGTTTTTCTTTCCCTATTTTCTTTTCGTGTTTTTCCTTGGTTTTTTTGTGAGCCACCTTTTGTAGACCTTTGCAAAACCAGAGACTTGAGTTCCTTGCTTGGACATGTGAATGTCCAAGTCCCCAGATAGAGCCAGCTATTGCCCCATTTTTGTTCTACATATCTGTAGAGAAAAATGGATGTTTAGTGTGTAGTATTGGTCTTAAAAAAAGCATCGTGCAAGTTATGAGTCTAAGTCTATATTTTCCCTTTAGGCTAGGGAAACCTTTATCAAATTTTCCCAAATTACCTTTTGCTTTGTAAGCTGGGGGGTTGTTATCCGAGATAATGACATATTGGGTAGGTTAAGCTCCCAAATCTGATAAAGGTCACAATTCAAAGGTTTCTAACATTGATCTTATGTGATTTTGAGATCTTTAGCTTTGATACTTCATTTTTTCTTATCAGTGGAAAATTGGTTTTGGGCTTCTCCCTGGCGGATAATCACCTACAGAGTCCATTTTTCTGCAGTCAACAATTTTTAAAGTCTCAATGGTCAGTGGAAGTGGAAGATAGATAATTGAAGCTAGAAAGACTATGGCATTCAGAATGAATCCCTACAGGCTAGCAAGGTGATCAAATGATGAGAAATCAAAGATCAAAGGTTATTGGCAGAAAAGTGGAAAGTGGCTTCTCCACTACCTCAATAGGTGGGTTTTAACCCATAAGATGCATTTTCTGCCAGATTGTCATATGCAAGATTTATGAAGTAAAATCAACCTATAAGGGGACCCAAGGCATAAAGAAAGTAGATGAAATTGTAGCATGTCATTCTAGCATTGCAACAAGTCAAAATTTCTCCATGGTGATTTCCCGAATAAGGAGTGCTCCAACAATGTTTCTCCGCCCAAAGGAGAAGTGAAAAAGTAATTATCCATTGCCTCCATAAATTTACCATTACAGTTATCTAAAGTGAAAAGATGTTTCTTAACGGCTCATAGAGGTAAAGTAATTAATTCAAATAAATCCATTTTTCTTCATAATAGACTTTTTCATAAATGCTTAAGTATTTTCATTCGTGTGGCATGGGAAGTTGGTCGTTAACGGTAAGAAGTTAGAAGTTATAAAATCTAAGTGTTTCAAACATGAATTACCATCTATTTGACAAATTTTCTGAATTGAAACCTCTAACATGCTTTCATTTTCCTGAGATAGATTCTTAGTCCTTGATTCAAATAAATCAAAGCATGGCTACCAAATTTATGGGGTTCGATGGGATGAATGACATCACTTCTAACTAACACAAAATCACGGATACCTCTTTAAGATTCTTCAATATAAAGAGCTTTCATAGAAGGCTAAATGCTGAGAGGATACACCACATTATTGAAAAGCTGAAGGAGAGTGGGTTAGTCGAAGCTGTCAGCTTTCCTATTGTGACTCAAGCTCCAGAGCTAGTTTGAGAATGCATAGCCCACTACAATCTGGACACCAAGAAAATTATTCTTCCTAATGACACGGTGCTACTATCTATTGACCGTGACTCCGTCCAGGACTCCCTTCATATTTTGGAGCAAGATGAATACTCAGAGATGACATTCAGTTGGGCGGTTACCAAGTATGCAGTGAAGAAGGCTGCATGGAAGAAGGAGATAATTAAGACATTGTTCATGGAGTTGAGGAGCGCCAAGGGAAAGTTTCCCAAAACACTATACGACACAAAAATAAAGCCAACAATTTTGGATATCCTGGTATTGCTTCACAAGATCAGAGGTGAGAGTGATGCACTTAATTTCATTGAGCATCATTTCTTTTTGGTTCAGGTGATTTTCTCTCAACATAATTTTATTGATTGGAATCACATGGTAAGTGAAAACCTCTCAAATGACCTAAATAGAGCTAAGAATAAGAATGAGTTCTATATGTCCTTAGTTTTATTATATATCGTAGCCACAATTCAACTTTGGACAGGACTTCCTAGGCTAGAAGAATTCCTGGAAGATGTTAAGAGTTATGAGTTCTTCCCCTGTTTGCAATTGCATAACAGTTATACTGAATATATCAAAGTTAATGATGCATTTACAATGAGACTATGCAGGGATTTACAAGGTTGCCTTGAAAGGAGATTCTCTCTAGAAGACATGGCACTCATTAGCCAATTTGGAGCTTATTTAATCCAATTTTCAAATTTCTCATACATTCATCTTGTAGGATTCAATGATTTCCCTTTGAAGCTGCCCAGGTATCCTGACGACATGATCGTGTTGGTTGAAGTAATGAGATGAGCAATCCAGGTGAACTTGAATTGTGTGGGCACTCAGAAGAAAGGATATGATTTTATGATGACTATTGGAGCCTACAATTGTGCATCCCAGTCTGATGCGAAGAATGTTCTGAAAACATTCTCAAAGAAGTTTCAATTAGAAACATATGATGTTCTGAGGCCGCAGTATGACCCGGTGAATTATGCCTGAGGTTACTTACAAATGTGTTGCTCTATTCATCACATTGATGAAATAGAAGATTAGTGGGCCAAATGCAAGGACAACATAGAAAGTAGAGATCGGTTCTATGCAAGATTAACTATTGAACAAATTAAAAGGTTCAAAGTTAAGATTACAGTTGAAGGAATAGAGGAGGATGGCCAGTATATGTATGATGATACATACATAAAAAAGATTAAGCCCCTTCCTTTAAGCTCTGAACCCATGCTAGGTCAAGCCATTGATGACTTGGAGACATTGATGGGTGGGATTTACAGAAGGACAGAGCAATGGATTGAATGGACGATAGGTAGAAGGAAGAGGTCAGAAAGGAAGCCATCATCTTGACAAACTCTTGCAAAAGAGACTAGGATTACTCCTATATCATCTAAAGAAACTATTTTGACTGTAGCTATAGATATAGTTCAACCAACAGGTGAAGGAGATGATCCTTATGAAAATATGATCCCATTGGAGAAGACATGCGAAGATGACTCGCCTCTCATTGTTGGCTCAACAAAAGAAGTGGTTTCTACAGAAATAGTTAAGTCTATGACTGAGCCTGTTAAAAGTAAAGAAGTAGAGAAACTAGTTAAAGCCAACACTGTTGGCACACAAGGTGATACCTCAGTTCAAGATACTCCAAGGTGAGGTTTTCCTGTTATAGTGGAAGTGGGTGAAGATAGTTCTAGCATTGTAGCTATAGAATCAGATGAGGAGACTGGAAAGCAACATAAAATTTCCCAAGTCATTAAATTAGTTTCCTCCTCTCCTACCTTGGTGAATCCATTTTCTTCTAGACCTAAAGCTACTTCTCCGGTCATTAGGAAGTTGTTCATAGAAGAATTGGTCTCTGCCACCAAAGTCACTAGCACAAAGTCTTGAATAGAGAACACTTTAGAGTGCAAGAGGAAGAGGATAGAAGAAGGAGCTCCCAGCAAGGATACTCTCTCACAAGCCTTAAAATCCAATGCCATCATGAGAAAGGTAAAGAAAGAAAAGATACTGTCTACATTAGGCCGAGACCTAGAGACATGACACTTCACCATGGAGGTAGCGAAGCCCATGAAAGAAGGAAGGATTGAGGATTTGACCACTGCCAACTTTGAACTACAGTCATTTGATATCAGATTGGCTTGCCATGATACTAAGGTGGATTCATGGAAGTCCACTAATGTTGTAATTGAATAGGAGCTTGAAGAGCTCAAGACTACTAAAGTCCAACTTAAAGAAGAAGTCGCTGAACTAACTAACTTTATCAAATAGTTAGTTACCCCAGTTGCGAGCATTCCTAGTGCCCAAACCAATTTTGACCCCAATGCTATAGAGAATCAGGATATCATAGCCAAGTTGCAAGAAGACAGACATTTTGGGCAGGTTGGTAAAAGGTGGATTCAAAGGCTCAAATTTGAAGGGCTGGTAGTTATTGAGCAGTTGGGTGATACTCTCTTAAAATTGGAGGAGAGAAACAACATTGAAAATAATTTTTAGACTCTCACTTTAGAGAGAGTGAAGTGTCAGGAATGTATAGTAATGCTGCATGTAACTCAGTTAAAATGAAGGCTAAGGAGTCAATAAAGGCCAAGATCTTACAGAAAGCAGATGAGCCTTTGATTGAATTGCTTCAAAGTCTAGAATTCAAGACTGAGATGATCATATTTTTGGTGCTCAAATCAATAGATTAGATTTCCTATAGACTTTCCAATCCAATAGTGGGAAACCCAAGTGATTTGGCCAACTAACAAGGTTTTAACCAAATTAGGTTTAAAACCCTCTACAATTCTTGCTCTCCAGAACCAAGGTTGGTAGGCCTAATCCTTGAACTAATTCTTCAAGTTCCAAGGCTTTTTATAGTAGATAGTAGATCCTGAACACTCTCCTCCTCCAAAGTGTTGCAAAGCAATTTGAAAGAATACTTGAACTGAAAGTTGTAAGTCACAAATGCTAACTGAAAATATCAATGTATTAAGAATGTTTGTGTTTATATAAATAAAAGAATAGTGCATATGGAAAGATTATCAAAAAATTGTGAACAATGAATTCAATGACTAAAATCTAACATAAATTCAGATCAGTGCCTAATTTCCTCACGAGAAATAGAGTCAATATCATCCAATCCTTTGTGCAACCTTAGAGACAGTTTTTCTAGAAAACTATCACTTCAAAAGCGTTATGGAATGAATATGCAACCTCAAAATGAATTTAGAGATATCTCAATAGGATATTACTTTCTCAAATGATAGAATAGTTGATTGAGGCCTCAATCAATAGGATTTTAACCATGCAAGATGAGAAAACCAACTGAGAATAATAATAATGAACCAGATTAGGAAGCATATACATCAAACTATCCCTTTGAAGAAGTTCAAATTGGTTTATCCAAGGGACTGATTTTAAATGAAAAGATATCTATTCCCACAGGTGAAAGAAAAAGGTCTACTTATCTTATTAATTTTAGAAAATGGTACAATTCAATCCATGTTGCAGTCTATTATCAAAACTAATCCAATCTGACTATAATAACTATCTGATCCTTCAGACCCCTCGCGTATTGATCCTGGTATCCTTATTTATATAAAGTTCAAAGGATGTAAACAAGCTTCAGATCAACACGATGGTTCATCTGCTAAACCTAATCCCTAAGATCAACAACTGAACAAGTAGAATTACAATAAAAAAATGATTAATCATTCTTAAAAGAACAGCTGTCGAATAAGATATAATAATGATTAAATAGTTTATTTATAATTTGTTATGAATCTCTGATATCTCCTTAGCTTCTGCATGGCATATCAATGGACATCTACATGTCTTTGCTCTTTCAACTTTCATCCAGGTCGCATTATTTCTTTTTAACAACCTTTGAAACCTTGCATGTAGAACACTATCGACGTATCAAATGATAATAAAACCCTAAGTTGACATGCAATATTGATATAATAACATTAACATATGTAATGACAAATGAAATCTTAATCGGCGATTCCATTCAGTCAATTTTTTCCTTTATATCCATCTAAGACATGTGGCATCCAATCATGAGTGAATGTCAATCGTAGATCAGATGTGAATTGCACTTTAACCTCAGGTTCATAAATCTCTTCAGTCTCCAAGTCGCGAGATCATCTCCTTGACTCTAGGTTTATCTCGCGATCACATAACCACTGTTATATTTAATTAAGCTTTGAATGAGATCAATGGTTATCGTTAAGTCTCTATAAGATAAAATCATATTCCTTTTGATCTAGAGATAACGCAACAAGCGTAAGATTTAAGCAAGCTCAGATTAAGATCAAAAGTTGTTGTTGAGTCTCGTAAACTTTGTTGATGTCATCGAATCATACGAAGATTTAGGGAATAAACACATAATGCCTAGGCCTGATTCACTACCACATATCATTCTATCTTTGATTTTTTAGTGCATACTTGGATTATTGTTAGAACTTAACCTTATGCTTTAACCTCTGATCTTCTTTGCAGACTTCACGACTGAGCGGTCGCATGATCTCGGTAAATTTCCACTAACCCTGATTACTTCATGAGACCACATGAGCAAAAGGATTTTAACCTTACTCAGCTCAAACTAGAGTTATGTTTGTAGTTATGAATTTACACTAGTCTCAAAGTCTCTGAACACTTTTCTTGATCATGGTTAATTCATGAGACTTAGTGACTACCATCGGATTAAAATAAGCTCTGATTAAGATCAATGGATATTTCTAAGTTGCCGAAGCATCTAAGAATATTCTCTTTTCTCCTGAGACCATGCAACCAAAGGATGTTTCCCAATCACCGAGTAAAAAGGAGTATTCCATTTTGATCTAGATATAACACGACAACCACAGGATCAATCAAAATCCATGGTCCAGATCTAATCTCTGAATCATTGACTTAACCCCGATATCATCTAGTGACCACGTGACTAAAGTAAAAAGATATCCCTGCTAATAACTCTAAGTTTGATCACTAGATAATGTGACTAAATGATCTCCAAGTCGCAAGAATATTTCATTAACCTGAAGTTTGTCAAGAGACTTTAGACCAATCGTTGGATCGAAGCAAGATTGGATCATGATTGATGGCCCGTGAGTAATCTCCAAGACTTATGAGAATATTTGTTTACATTCTAAGATCATGTGACCGATACATTTTCAAAGGAGCCAAGAAAAAGATAATATTCCCTCCCAAGGTCATAAAATATTATTAAAATGAATAATAGACCGTGGGAAAGATGAACAACGACTATATATATGAATTTCAATATATACAAACCAAGGAAAATATGAAATATAACAGTCTTAATAGGGAAATTCTTGAGATAACATGATAGATGAATAAATTAGGATATTTGAAGAAAAAATACATGAATGGGGGGAAGCGAAATAAGAGTAAATCAAGATAATAATTTGGAGAAAATACTTCCCTAAATTATTTATCCATTCAAATTTGTCTATAAATTTGGGTAACACTAGTGGCTCTTTTTGGGATGTGCGTTCATACCTAGACACAACAAGAATCCTAGCTATCTCTGGTAAAGAAGACCATTAGAAAAACAAAAAAACTACAATACATATTATACAAATAAGGAGGAAAAACTTGCCTCCTGCAATATTTAAGAGAAGAAAGGTTTAAGATACTGACCATGTACAGGAAGCTTATAAGAATAACCTTTTAAATCATGTAAAAGATAAGAATTCTCACCTCTTTTACCAATTATGACAAAAGGACTATTGGAAGGTTGACACTCAGGGTGTATATGACTAATTTTTGAGTTTTCATTATGACAACAAAGTCATATGAAGTTTTGACAGTAAACTTAGAAGATCAAAATTGGCTAAGTATAGAAAACAAAGCAGTACAAAGTTATGCAGTTGATTAGAGCACCAACACACATGCGTACGATCAAGTCAGACTATGTGCCTCAATAATTAAGATTTATGATATGTTATTAAGCTTACTCTATATATGCATGGTATGATATGATAGTACGAAGAAGCTACATGAAGTTTAAGAGCTACTAGCAGTTCAGAAAATAGAGTAAGAAGCCAACTTTAGATTTTGGATTACGATATAATATTTTATTTTGTAATGGCCATGCGCCTATTGTAATATTTTTCTAAATGTATCTTTAACGCTCATGTAAACACGCCTAAGCCAATTTGTTTGTAAGTGTTGTGTATGTTTTTTTTGGGCCGACTAAGGTCTTGTTTTTGGTCGCGGCTATTCAGGCATGTATATATACTTAAACATGCAATTTTGTATGAAGTGTAAGATAGAGAAATAAGTAGAGAAGGTACTTAGAAGATCAATATGAGAAAATTAGTATGAAATAGAAGTCTTCAAGAGATTAAAGCATCAACACATAAAAGGAACTAATCAAACAATAGTTTCATTACAACAGTTCATCTTTTGATATAGTATATATCTATTACCTGGAGGTTGTAGCATTCATCCTATTGAGCAGTGAGCTCTGGGAGTGAGCCAACCACCTTTAACAAGGTTTTGTAAAGAATCCTAATAGGGTCATTGTACTTACATTGTAAATACTGCTCCTAATAGGGAAAAGGAACTCTAACAGGTTCATAAGACTAGTACAATCATTTGTGGGTACTAATTCCCACCAGGGTTTTTTCTCTGATCAAGGTTTCCCTGTAATCACATCTTGTGTTATGTGTTGTTGTGTTATTCTTCATTTTTTATCTATTTGATTAAAATTTAAAGTTTCTGAAGTAAAAGGATAATTGACAAACACTGATTCACCCCCCCTCTCAGTGTTTCTAACAAGGACCTACCCATAAAGCATCAAAATTTCCATGTTTGCCTTTGTCTTGATCTTTTACATTCCATCTCAAAACTAGATCTCCTTCCTAGAATTTCCTTTCTATGGTATTTTTGTTAAACAAAACCTTCACTTTTTGTTGTAACTCATGATTTCTGTCTTGAGCCCGGTTTCTCATCTCATCCAATTTTGCAAGCTGAAACAATCTATCTTCCATGAAATCCACTTCCTCCCATTGTTATTTATTTATAAAATTGTATACTGGAAACAAATTATTCAATGGTAAATGAGCTTTCTTTCCATAAACAAGTTCATATGGTGCATATCCAGTAGATTTCTTAATTGTAATTTTGTGTGACCAAAGTGCCAGGGGTAATTTAGAATCCCATGCTCTCTTGTTTTTACTCAACATTCTTTTAATAATCTTCATTATGTTCTTATTGCTAGATTCAACTTGGTCGTTTCCTTGAGGATGATAAGGAGATGAATAAGAAATCTTTATCCCATATTTCTCATGAAACTTAGTGAATTCTACAGATCTGAAACACATAGCATTATCACAAACAATTTTATGAGGAACACCAAATCTTGTCAATATATTTTCAGTCAAGAACTTAATCACCACTTTACTGGTAGCTTGTCTAGTAGGTATAGCTTCTACCCACTTAATAAAATAATCTATAGCCACTAATATCAATTTATGCTTATCACTAGAAGTGTCAGTGATCTCTCCTATGAAGTCTATTCCCCACATTTGAAATGGTTCTTCAGTAGACATAGGATTTAGAGGTAATGCACCATTGTATCTTAGTTTTCTTGAGAATTTTTGACATGCTTCACACTTTTGAACATATGCATGACAATCCTTAAATAGAAAAGGTCAATAATATCCTACATTTAATATCTTATGGGAAGTGGTTTTTGCTGAAAAATGTCCTCCACATTGTCCATCATGAAGATCCTTGAGTACTTCCTTTGATTGATATTTATCTAGACAAAAAAGGAGTATACCATCGATGTTTTTCCAGTATAAATCACCTTGGATTAAGACATACTTAGATTCCTGCAATTTCAATGTCCTTTTCTAGTTATCATTTAGATTGTCTAGACATTTCATATGTTTCAAGAAATACTCTATGTTAGTATACCAAGGGCATCTTTTAATACTAGTATGAGTATCACTTAACTCCATTTGATTTATCTGTAATGCATCCATATTAGATTCTGCTATTAGCCTTTCCAATCCTTGTCCTCTAATAATTTTACTGATATAAATTTCTATATCAAATCTTGAATTTGATTTACCCATCTGCATCTCCTCCCAGTAACCTCTGGTTGTCTGAATATATCCTTTATTGCAGCATTAGGAACATAAGCTATTATTTTTGCTCCTACCAAATAAGGCCTGAAATATCTCACTGCTTTCACAAGTGTATAAGCTTGATTTTCATTAATATCATAGTTCAATTCAGAAGCTTGAAGAGTTTTACTGAAAAATGCTACTGGTTGTTTATATCCTTCACTATTCTTTTATAACAAGACATCAACAATGGTGTAATATGAGGCAAACGAAAATAATTGAAAAGGTTTACCATAATCCAAAGATTTAAGGACATGGGCTTCCTTGATTGCCTTTTTGATATTTACAAATGCTTCCAAGGCTTTGTTTGTCCATTTCAAATCTGCACCCTTCTTCAACATTATTGCAATTGGTTTAATTATTTCTGAGAAATTAGGAACAAACCTCCTCACAAAGTTTATCTGTCCAAAAAAGGACTGAATCTTTTTAACATTCTTTGGGATCTCAATTTTATCAATTGCTATAATTCTCTCAGGATCTATTCTTACCTCATCTTTGGATACAATATGTCCTAATAATATTCCTTCAGTGACAGCAAAATGACATTTCTTTGGATTCAATAATATCCCATATTCAAGAGATCTCTAAAAAATTTGTTCCAAATGTTTGCAATGATCTTCTGATTTTTTTGAATAAGCAATCAAATCATCTTGATATACCATCATAATCACATCAATAGAATCTTCAAAGGAAACATCCAGTTCCCTCTGGAAAGTAGCTCCTGCATTGGTGAGTCCAAAAGGAATTCTAGCACATACATAGGTATCCCATGGTGTAGTAAATGTTGTTTTATATTGTTCTTCTTCTTTAAACTTTACCTGGTTATACCCTGAGAAACCATCCATCACTAACAACAATTCATTCCTTGTAACCTTTTGCAATAATGCTTCCATGTTTGGGAGTGCATAATTATCTTTTAAGGATGATATATTTAGATTCCTGAAATCTACACAAAGTCTAATATCACCATTCTTTTTTCTGACAGGAACCAGATTAGAAACCCATGTTGACTGTCTGATTGGTTTGATTATACTGGCATCCCTCATCTTAATTAATTCATCTTTCATCTTGGGAGACAAAGTAGGGTTTATTAGTCTCTTCCTTTGTCTGAATGGTTTGGCATTAGGCTTCAATGGTATCTCATGTTTAAAGAGATCCTCTTAGTAAGCCTTAAGGTCATCATAAGACCAGGAAAATACATGCCTATATTTTCTCAGCAATCTAATGATATCAGCTCTGATCTTAGGGGTTAAATTTTTTCCCAAAAATACTTCCCTTGGGGTCTCTTCATTTCCAAAATTTATCTTTTCTACATCATTCATTTTGACATCAATGTTCATCTTGTCTAATCTTGAGTCCTTGCTGTCAAACAATCTTTCCATCTCTACAAGACCTTTTGGGATTTTATTTGTTTTGAGCTGAATAACTTCTTGTCCAAACAATACTTCTATTCCATCCTCTGTCTCAACATGAGCATTCAAGTCTATCAATTAATCTTCATACTCCTATTCACATGCTAAATTTTTTATTATATCTCTTTCATCTTTGAAAACTTTCCATTTGTTGATGTTATCAGGTATATTAGCCCTGGTTTTAATTTCATCTTGAACAATGTCCTCACAGGGAATATTTTTGTGTTTTAATACCAAGTTAGCCATAAAATCTGCAAGAATATTATCTGATCTATCTATCCAGTTAACAGAGAAAGCATCAAAACATTCAATAGAATCCCAAACCTCATTTCTATATCTTTTAAGAAGGGGATGCTTAGTAACAAACTTACTTTTAACTTGAGAAACAATTAATTTAGAATCCCCAAAAACACTTAAACACTTTATTCCATGTTTACTAGCTATTTTTAAACCAAGGAGGAGAGCTTCATACTCTACAACATTGTTAGTACATTCAAAATATAGAAAAAATGAATATTTAAATGTTTTATTATCAGGAGCAAAGAAAATGACACCTGCCCCATTACCATCCCTCAACAAGCACCATAAAAATACATTTTCCAAATAACATTATGATTTACCTCTGCATAAAATTTGATAGGTTCATTGTCATGCATAGCATCTTTTGAAATACTTACCTGAAAGTTGTCCATATCAGAATGGCAGAAATTTGTTACCAAGCTTGGATCCACAACCTCAAGAATGTATGGACTTCTAGTCTCTCTGTCAATTCTTATATCCCTGCCATTCACTAGGATAGAAGCATAAGAAAGATCTAATTAAATACTTCCCCCTACCAAGCCAGACCATTGTCTAGGTAAAAGAATCCCATAACAAGAAGGAACTTCAACCATAGTGATATCCATTTTATATAATTTTTTAGGGCATGCAGGAAATTTAAATTCAAAATTTTTCATTATGCCTACAACAGGAACGGATCTGTTATCCATAGCATAACATTTACCAAATTTGGTATCAACATTCATCCCTAATTCTTTCATTTCATCATTTGGCATAATATTCACTGCTGCACCAGAATCTATCATACAATTCTTTACCATTCTATTGTTTATCAATAAAGTAAGGTAAAAAGGATCAACTTGATTTCCATTTTTATTCAAAGTAGTTCCTAGATAAATAGCTGTAGGATCCTTTATTTCTTGGTTAAGATCTTCATTATTGCCTACATTAGACAATATTTTCAAAGCTTCTTTTTTGCATTCAGGTATTTTAACTATTTCAAGCAAAGGAACAAATATTTTGATTTGAGATAATGCATTAGACATAAAAGAACATTTATTGGGAAAAGAATTACTGACCACCTTTTCCTTTGCTATTTGAGGGTCTACCTATTTATCTTGAGCAATGTCTTTGTGTTTTAGCCCTTTTGGATCAACTCTTTGGTCAGATTTATCTTGTTTCACATTTATAGTCCTATTCCTCAACTTGTAATTTCTTCTTGCTTCTTCCACTACAACTATTGTGTATGCCTCTTTCTCCTCTTCTGTTGTTTCTCGCCATCTTGGATTACTCTCCTGATGATTCCCATATTAATATACTCTATTTAGGTCATCCCTGCAATAGTACTCATCTAAAGAGCTATAATCATCACATCCCTACATAGGATCGGTTGACAAATTATTTATTACAGGTTGTTGATCATTATTATGCTCTTCATCCTCTTTCCATTTATGGGCAATAAAACAATGTTTATAAGAATGTGGTAGTTTGCAAGCTTCGCACCAAGGATAATTTTCCACAAAATGGTTGTTTTTCCTCAATGGATCAGGGGTGTGTAATTCCTTGTTCATTGGTTTCCCATTCTTCTATTCTGTATTATAAGGCATATCTGGCAATTTATATCTGTCACTTTTGTATGGTACCCGATTATTCTGGTTGTACTTAAAATTGTCTCTTCCATTATTCACTTGGAGACCTTTCACCATATTCATAATTTATCTATTTTATCCTCCTCTTTGTGTTGCTTAGGCTCTTTTGGATTGAATAAATGGGTGTATTCCCTCTTAGCAATTATACCTGATGCATTCCTATCATTTTCAATCATTATAGAAATCTTAAGAGCATGTGCCAGAGTAGAAGGCTTATGAGATCTGATTTCATAATTTGTCTTTCTATCAAAGGAACTCATATAGAAATTAATCAAAAAAACATCAACAGGTGAACATCTCTTGGAATCCTATTTAGGACCTTAATGAATCTTTTATTGAATTCAACCATATATTCATTTTGATTCTTCTTCATACTTGTCAACTCATGTGAAGCAAAAGAAGTATAATTGTGATCACCAAATTGTTCTATAAATTGGTTCACAAATTCATCCCAAGTAGATATGGATGTATCTGGAAAACTTCTAAACCATTCTACTGCATCTTCTATGAGGGATTGAACAAAAATTTTCATGTATACATCCTCATTGAATTCATCAAATTCTTGGATATCATTCTTTAAATTTACACAATGCACTTTAGCCAATTCTGACCTATTCCCTAAAAATTTTGGAATTGCACTCCTTAATTCATTTTTTATGTCATTAGGATATCCCCTTATGTCATAAAAATCTAACTGCCTGTATCTGTCAAAAACCATTGGGGCTCTATAATTATTCACATTTTGATTTACAGCTCCATGCCTTTGATTATGATGATTTACATCATGAAATCTTTGATTGTTATTTCTTGGTCTAGAATTTGAATTCATATTATAGTCTCTTGGGCCATAATTATGATCCCTATTATTGTGATATCCATCATACACCCTTTCATTATTTTTATGTCTATGTTTATCATGATGATCAAATTAGTTTGGGTTCATTATATTATTGTGGGTATGATGTTCTTCATTGTTCCATTTTCTCCACTGATCTCTTCTTTCCCAATCATTGTTGTCTTTCTCAAGCCTTCCTCTATTGTCAGGTTCAAACAAGGGGTTGGTATGATCATTATTAAACATATGCCCATTATTCTTCTTATGAGGAGGAATGTAAACTTTATTTCTATCATCTTCAGGAACTGTTTCCTTTCTTGGTGATCTGATTTTGTCTCTCTATCTCCATTTTCCTTAATACATCCTCTGGTTGTATTTTAAGAGCCATGACTATTTCTTCATTTTCAGGTCCTGTATCAACCATCTCACAAAACACAACATCCCATTTATTAATTGTTTTCTTTTTCAAATATCTACTGATTTGGACTATGTTGGGAATCATGTCCTCCTCTATTACCTTGGTAGAAAGGATTACAATTTTCATCACTACTCTCATGACTTGAATGACCTGAATTAGGGAATTGATCACAAGCATACTTTTGATCATCCTTATTAGTGTATATCATACGAGGTACATAAGGCATCTTCACACTTGGAGTCCTACTCTTCTTTAGGCTTAAATCTAATTCAAGATGGTTTGGTTGCAAAGATCTCCTACCCCAAATGAAAATTTACTAACCAAAATATAATACCAAAACTATTCCCAATTTAAAATTGTAGAGTCACCACCTTCTTTTTAGAAGGAAATACTTGATTGAAAACTTATGGATTCTATTTATCCCAGTAGAGTTTAACCTCAATTACCAGAAACTCTGAGAATTGTAAACTTCATTTTGATTAGTCCCCAGCAGAGTTGTCAATCTATTGGTGCTCAAATCAACAGATTGAATTTCCTATGGACTTGCCAATCCAATGGTGGGAAACCCAAGTGATTTGGCCAACTAACAAGGTTTTAACCAAATTAGGTTTAAAACCCTCTGCAATTCTGGCTCTACAGAACCAAGGCTGGTAGGCCTACTCCTTGAACTTATTCTTCAAGTTCCAAGGATTTTTATAGTAGATAATAGATCTTGAACACTCTCCTCCTCCAAAGTGTGGCAAGCAATTTGAAAGAACACTTGAACTAAAAGCTGTAAGTCACAAATGCTAACTAAAAATATCAATGTATTAAGAATGTTTGTGTGTATATAGATAATGTAGATGGAAAGATTATCACAAAATTGTGAACAATGAATTCAATGACCAAAATCCAACATAAATGCAGATCAGTGCCTAATTTCCTCATGGGCAATAGAGTCAATATCATCCAATCCTTTGTGCAACCTTAGAGACAGTTTTGCTAGAAAACTATCACTTCAAAGGTGTTATAGAATGAATATGCAACCTCAAAATGAATTCAAAGATATCTCAATAGGATATTACTTTCTCAAATGATAGACTAATTGACTGAGGCCTCAATCAACAAGATTTTAACCATGCAAGATGAGAAAACCAACTGAGAATAATAACTATGAACCAGATTAGGAAGCATATACATCAAACTATCACTTTGAAGAAGTTCAAATTGTTTTATTCAAGGGATTGATTGTAAATGAAAAGATATATATTCCCATTGGTGATAGAAAAAGGTCTACTTATCTTATTAATTTTATAAAATGGTACAGTTCAATCCATGTTGCAGTCGTTGATCAAAACTAATCCAATCTGACTATAATAACTATTTGATCCTTTAGACACCCCACATATTGATCCTGGTATCCTTATTTATATCAAGTTCAAAGGATGCAAAAAAGATTTAGATCAACACAATGGTTCATCTACTAAACCTAATCCCTAAGATCAACAACTGAGCAGCAACAATTACAATAAAAGAATGATTAATCATTCTTAAAAGAATAGTTGTCGAATAAGAGATAATAATGATTAAATAGTTTGTTTATAATTTTTTATGAATCTCTGATATCTCCTTAGCTTCTTCCTGGCATATCAATGGATGTCTGCATGTCTTTTCTCTTTCAGCTGTCATCCAGGTCACATTATTTCCTATTAACCACCTTTGAAACCCTGCATGCAGAACAATGTCAATGTATCAAATGATAATAAAATACTAAGTCGACATGAAATATTAATATAATAACATTAAAATATGTAACAAAAAATGAAATCCTAATCGGCGATGCCATTCAATCATTTTTGTCCTTTATATCCATCTAAGACATGTGGCATCCAATCACGAGTGAATGTTGATCGTAGATCAGATGTGAACTGCACTTTAACCTCGGGTTCATAAATCTCTTCAGTCTCCAAGTCACAAGATCATCTCCTTGACTCTGGGCTTATCTCATGATCACACAACCACCATTAGATTTAATTAAGAGTTGAATGAGATCAATGGTTATCATTAAGTCACTATAAGATAAAAGCATATTCCTTTTGATCTAGAGATAACGCGACAACTGTAAGATTTAAGAAAGCTCAGATTAAGATCAACGGTTGTCACTGAGTCTCATAAAATTTGCTGATGTTATCGAATCATCCAAAGACTTAGTGACTAACACATAATGCCTGGGCCCACTTCACTACCACATGTCATTATGTCTTTGATTTGTCAGTGCGTACTTGGATTATTGTTGGAACTTAACCTTATTCTTTAACCTCTGATCTACTTTGGAGACTTCACGACTGAGTGGTCGCATGATCTTGGTAACTCTCCACTAACCCTGATTACTTCATGAGACCACGTGACCAAAAGGATTTTAACCTTACTCAGCTCAAAATAGAGTTATGTCTGTAGTTATGAATTTACTCTAGTCTTGAAGTCTCTGAATACTTTTCTTGATTATGGTTAATTCATGAGACTTAGTGACTACCATCGGATTAAAACAAGATTTGATTAAGATCAATGGATATCGCTGAGTTGCCAAAGCATCTAAGAATATTCTCTTTTCTTATGAGACCACGTGACCAAAGGATTTTGTCCAATTGCTGAGTAAAAAGGAATATTCCATTTTGATATAGAGATAACACGACAACCACATGATCAATCAAAATCCATGACCTAGATCTAATCTCTAAATCTTTGACTTAATCCCAATATCATTTGGCGACCATGCGACTGAAGTAAAAAGATATCCCTGCTAATAAATCTGAGTTTGATCATGAGATAATGTGACTGAATGATCTTGAAGTTGCAAGAAGATTTCACTAACCTGAAGTTTGTCAGGAGACTTCATGTGAATTGTTGGATCAAAGCAAGATTAGATCATGATCGATGGCACGTGGGTAATCTCCAAGACTTATGAGAATATTCGCTTCCATTCTGAGATCATGCGACTGATACATTTTCCAAGGTGCCAAGAAAAAGAGAAATAATGATTATCTTTATGAATTCAAATATATGCAAACTGAGGAAAATATAAAATATAGCAGTCTTAATAGGGAAATGCTTGAGATAATAGGATAGATGCATAAAACATGAATGGGGGGAAGCTAAATAAGAGTAAATCAATTGTAAAGGGGGAGATCATGTATGTGGAGATTTGATTTGCTTAGAGTATATTGATTTCCTTAACCTTACTTTATATTTAATTGAATTATATTGATTGTGTATTGCAATTGGTATTAGGGAGAAGATAAGATGTTTCTCTTTTATTCCCAAATGCACAAATGGGAGATCCAAGTTGATCAACCCCAAGGAAGGGCTAATGCACAAATGAATCAACTATTTGGAAAGGAGAATAACAAGAGAGATACCTTAAACTCTATTAATTATATGTATAGAAATGATATATGACAGTAATTGAAGGAATGGGAGAAATGCACTAACCTTGAAATGTTACAGATCAAAGAATGCTATTTTTTGAGGTCTCTAGACTATTTCTGGAAAAACTAACAGTTGATCCCAAACCAAAACGTAGAGACAAACAAAACCCAAAAATATTTTTCCATTCTGATGTCGTCTTATGAAAAAGGTCAACCTTGACCCACAAATGTCAACCCTAACCCAATAATGTCGACCCTGACCTACACAGGTCTGACAAAAAATCTGTTTGCGCTGTCCAAAAGAAAGCTGAAAAGGGTATCTAGATCTAGTCTCAAATCTATTGTTTTGTACCTGTAGCTGCAAGAAAAAGGGGATTGTTTGTTGTGGGGGAGGGGTTTACCTTGGTCAAACCCTAGTTTTGGAATTAACCTCAAATATATGTAATTGAAATTGCAGAAATAGACAAAGTAAATCCATAAATTCACCTTGCTTGAAAATGTCCTTGTGGCAGATTCAAATCCTTGAATGCACAAGTATGCTTCAAAATGTAGAATGTAGAAAGGTAGGATGTCTTCAATCTCTTTCTTGCAGATCTCTAACACCAAGTCTTGAATGGGTTCTTGAATTTGGAATAGGCTTGGAAGAAGGTGGATGGAGAGATCACCAAAAGGGCACTATGTAGCTTGAATCCTTCAATGGCCTCCAATGGATCTCCATCATGAAAATAGATACTTGAATGGATGAATGCTTTCTTTGAAATCTTTCTCCTTAGCTTGCTTGAATCACCTTTGAAGATAGTTTTCTTGATGATGGTTATCGTTCTTAATGCTTAGAGAAAATGAGAGGAGAAGGCTCCCTTTTATATGAGATTAGGGCACAATCTTCTAAGGAGGCCTACATAGGAGGATTAAATTCCCATTAAAGCCTTTACCCATAGGAGAGGACCTATATTAAATATAATTTAGGAATCAATGCTTCGGAACCCGAAATAGCCGACCCAGAAGCGGGAAATACTTTTTGCAAAGGCCGACCTCCAAAAACTATGACACCCTGAGATCTGAACCCTGGGTCAAGGTTGAGGTCAACCTTGACCTAGGTTAGGGTCGAGGTTGACCCTAACCTAGGTCAGGGTTGAGCTTGACATAGACCAAAAAGGTTGACCCTGACCCTGAAGCCTAGAATCACCAGTCTGCAGTTTAGAATGCAAAAATCAAGCTAAATAGGAGTGGAAAGAGGGACAGAATAGGGTGGGAAGCCATGTCAAGATGAAGAACCCATTCAAGGTTCTTTCCATGACCCCAAACCACTTACTCAGAAGGCTAAACATGTCTAAAATGGAAGTGCTTCCATTTTTTGACTATACATTTAGCCCCCACTTTAGCAAGAGTATGAGCTCAACACAAACTCTTGGTAAAGGAGAATATATAGAAAAGATAATCTTATTGTACCCAAAAGGGATAAAGAAACCCTCAAGCACCCAAGGGACTTAAGTCTTTATCAACCCTAAGATCATGATAAGAGAGAGATTACTCAATTAAGGAGGGAGAGAGAGAGAAAGGTGTGATTATCTCACCCAATGAGAACTTATGTCTCATTGTGAACCACACAAAAGGCGTAACTAGAAAGATGGAATTGAAGTACCTAGTGAATGTGGCTACTCACTAGTCCACCCATCAGGGAGATCCATTCTTAAAGGGATCAAATTATTGTAAATTGAAAACTGGCGGGATCAAGAGATGCGTGTAAATTTAAACTGGAGGCATCAAGAGATCCTAAAAAGTAAAAATGACCATGCTTTAAGGATTAGTTTCTTTTAATCCATAAAGGGAAAAGTTTTAAATTTTGAAAACTATTTTGAACATGCTTGTGCGCAAAAAGTGAGTAGAGTGTATGCCCCCATGTTAAAGTCATTGCTAACACTTTAACAGAGCAATGGTTTTAATGGAAACATCAACAACTCTACAGATTACGTTTCCACTGCGAGATGCCCCCAAAAGAAGACAAATCAAGGGAAATAAAACATAAACATACACAAGAACACAAGAGGGATCTACCTAATGTGAGGTCAATATGATCATAAGATAACATGTACATAGAAATATAATATTATTGCAAATGAATTGACATCATTTCCCAAAGAAAGCATAACTACAATCACAAAGGAGGAACGAAACTTTAAGAATTATGAAGAGGAATATTTTTAGACCACAACATGGAGACCAAAGAGAATTAGTGCTACCATGTCACGGATCCAAGCAGATTGTACAAGGAAAAAAGTTACAAACAATAGCACAAGTACAACATAACATGAAACAACATATAGAAGAATTTAGATACATATAGAGGAATTGAACAACAGTTGTGATTCTATTATCACCTTGCACCAACAAAGTAACAAGAGTCATATAAAAGAATCTAACAAACATTTAGAAACACACATTATGGGGGAAGCACAATACAACATACAAACACAAAAAGGGATACCATAAAGGATAAGCCAATTGAGCATGTTGTCAACCTTCCCCATCTTGGTTTATGTTATTTAGGGTGGGTGGGCAACTCGCAAGAGGGAATATATCCAATATAGTAGGAATTATAGCCAGTTCGAAACAAGGATCCTCTTGAGAATCACAATGCTCATTACTATGTGTAATTGTTAATTGAGTTGAAAGCATATGAGGTAAATCATTATCAAGATCAACGTTCTCATATTCATCACTAAGATCAATAGGGTCATCGAGAGTGTCCTCCTCATCAAGGTTGATTGAAATGGGATCCAAGATGTGAATAGGATCATCATACTCATTCATCTTAACATCATGAATATTAACATCCAATGCATCTGGCATAGGTTGATCGAATGTAGGTAATGAGTTTCAAATCATAGAAGCACATGCTCTAGCATTAGCTCTACACTTCTTATGATGTTCATTAGTAGATTTGTTATGTTTAACTTTATTTGGCACATGTTGAGAACCAGGAGGAATGACAATAGGTTCCTTCACAGGTTCTATAGGAGGATTCTCAATAGGTTGTGATGGAAGAGTAGAATTTTGATCCATTTTATTAGTAGCAATAGATAAAGGAGGTATTGCAGGAGTAGGCAAAAGACCACGGTTGGAATCAATCTGAGGCATACTTAACTCAGCAATTTTGTGATGTTTGTAAGCTTGATAGGAGTGAAAGAGATGATCAGGGTGAGAAGGACATGAATTAG
>MU227966.1:2785820-2796286 GCA_018584345.1 Thuja plicata | reverse complement strand
CTCATGGGTATTGGAGGGGGTAAAAACAAAGGATTTGGGGGAAATATTTTTGAAAATATGGGTATTCTTGAATATTTCATGAACACATGTGCTATGACCCAAGTTCACTAAGTGAAGCCCTTGTGGCCATACCTATTAATTTTGGATTGAAGAACTTCAAATTATTTCTTGTTTAGGAAATGATACTCTCCTTGAATCATAATATATAATGGTAATAAGGATACCTTCTTGTGTGTTCCTCCAGGAGTAGCCTTCTCAACTTCATACAACTGATACATTATCTCTAGAAGAGAAACTCTATCGAGTACCATGATTAGTATGACTCTTGGAACTATTTTTATACCAAATATTATAATAATAGTATGGTCCTTAAAGTAGAACCAATACCCCCAATTATGATTAATCTTCTTGTCTAGATCAAGGTCCTTAGGCCTTCAGTTTATTCACTATGTTGTGTGCTCTGAAGAAATCGGGGAGTTTGAACATAAAGCTCCTTACTGCCCCTATTTCTTTGGCTATCCATTCATCAAAAACCAGTGCTTTCTTATTGATTACCTTAAGCACATCTATTTTTCCCTATGGAAGCAACATCCCAGATGTAGAAGGTCTAGGCATTGTGGAGGAGAGAGGTTGAGCTAATTTTGTTAGGAGCCCAAGGAGATTGATCTTTGCTGCTTGCAAATCCTCTACTTTATGGGATTCTTTATTATACCATGCGTGTATGGCCTGGTTTTCTTCATCTAAGAGATCTAGCTCTCCTTTTTGGTCTCTTTTTCTCAGTAGAACCTGCATAATTATGTAATCCTTAGCAGCTACCTCAAATTCATCTTTGTCTACTGGTGAGGTCACCACTACTACCACCACATTCCCATCTGGGTCCCTCCGGGTAGTATGGAGGGTGCGAGCCCTTCTAGGATTATTTGTTTCTTGAGCTTTGGCCAAAATCTCAACCAATGATAATGGGGCCATAATCTCAGTCAGGACTTTCATCCTTTGAGATTCTACCAACCATTGTGGCGGTCCTTGTGTTCCGCCCATTATTATGCCCTACATTAAAGAATTCTCGAGGCTCTATTCAAGCTCTTCCATTATGGTAACTTTGACGGTATTTTTAGGATCACCACTTGCATTTTCTTTTCATACCCTGGCATCATCCTTCAGAGTATTTTCTATGAGCGGGCTGAGAGGTAGGGGCAGTTGAACCTGCTCACTCTGGGCCTCCTACTGGGGCTCTGGGGTGATTTTATCTCTCTATGTGTCTCAGGGAGGTGATTTACCTTTGCCACTTGTTGGGATTTAGAGTGTATCATCTGAAGGTATGATTTCTCCTATAGGTACAGTTTCCCCAAATACCGACAATTGCTCCTCAGTCCACTTATTTTCCTATTCCTTTTCTTCTTCATCCTTTCTCTCAGCTTCCTTCCGCTGGAGTTCTTCCTCCTGTTCCTGGGCTATCTTTTGTGCCTCTTCTTCCACTTTCTCCTCCTCTTGGAGGGCATATGTATCCTTCTCCTACCTTACCTCTTCAGTCACTTCCTCTTCCAAGGCCTGTAGACTTCCCAAAGCATCGATCTGGAAGAATTTGTCAAAGTTTGTCTGGGAGATCTCCAGGGGATCCTCTAGGGAACCATCTTTGTCAAAAGAGGAGAAAGATGGGAGGTAATAGACCTTGATCACCTCTATGAGTTATGGGCTTGGGTCTCTATTGGGGGGATCTATTTGTTTTCTATTTCTTTCTTCTTTGGAGTGACGTTCTAGCAGTTGCAACCGCTGCTTTTTCCCCAATATCTTCACTACATGGCATACTGAATGGGGAAACCATGGTGGGATATTTGCTTAATAGGGGTAGAGATCTCATCGGGGTAGCTCCAAGACTAAATGTTACTCTAGAGTTTTCTGCTTCCAATAAATTCTAGGATTTTACCAATTGCACACTCAACTTCTTCTTCAGGGGGTCTAGAGTGGGGTTCAATGTCTAGGAAGACTTGTTGACCTTCGATTTTCCTTGAGCTTTGGATTATTTAATTTCCTAGGATCCAAAACCAACTTCCTCCAAAAATTAATTGTCCAATTAGACACTCTTTGGGAAAATATTTGCAAAATATGCATGGTTGCACTCAATTACAACCTTCGAGATAACCTCCATAGTCAAAATTTATAGGGTTTCCTAATCCACTTGATGGAGGTTCATCTTATCAATGCCTTTTACTTTATAATGAGGGTCTTCAAGTGACCCACTATCAAAAAATGTCTGTGGGAAATTCTGGAGATGAAGGTGGTCCATTATACTCTTTGACATTCTTATGTAATGTCAATTCTAGACTTTAAATTCATCTTGAAAATCCTCCCAAAAATCCTCTAAATGCACTGCATGGGGCTTGGATACCCGAGGCATCACCTTCTCTAGCTGGCCACATGGGTCATAGTCCTTGCGGCAGAGTGGAAATTTGGCCAAGTTTAGGCTACTTAGCTTAGTGTTTGCTTCCTGGGCCACTGTGAGGGAACAAGTGTATTTACCACACACAATTGGAAAGGAAATGGAGGCAATATTTTTAGTGGCTATCATAGCATGCACCTACAGAAATTTCCTGCAAAATTCTAACAACACAATTCTGTCTCCATAATTTTTGGGCAGCAAAAATGGGTTTTTGGAAAACCGAGTCACTTAGATATACATGTGTTGTGAAAAATGGATGAAATAACATCCCCATGAGCCTATGATGGCCATGGCTTCCATAGACAACCTGAACCCTACATCCTTGGTGGGCACCTTGATCCCATGGAAAATGAAGGCATCATTTTCTTGACAAAAATTTTGAAAACATTTTTCCCACTGCATCTGGGGAAAATGATCCCTTGGGGTGGCATGTGTCATCTCAGTCTTGAGGACACCAGCTGTATCTAGTCTCTAGATTCCTGTGTGCTATCGATTCAAGGACCACAAGATGAAGGAAGTCATGTAGAACTTGTAATCCTCCCCAACTATTCTCATTTGGGCATCTACATGATTGGAGATGATAGTGGCCCAGTCAAAGCGCAACTTGTTAGTAGTCATACAATCTAGAAAATAATACATCTTTGAGGAAAATTCTTGGGTGTGGGGCTCCCTGAATGCACAAAAATATGATCCCTTCCTAGATGGGATCCTTGAAGTCAGAGTAATGGATATCCATCTTCATATTTTTATAGTCCTGACGCGGGCTCCTTAGCCATTTTATATTGAGGTGATGCCGAGCTGCATCTCCAGCTTTTGTAAAGTGGGCCATCAAAGCCACCTAGGTGAGGATAATTACACCTTATAAAAATGGAATCTATCATATTATGGCAGTTGCATCATTATCTAGGGAGGCAATGGGCATTTCCTAACCTTGGGTTCTGAGGGATGTGGCAACAACTTGAGTGGCCGCATTGTAATTCTTGGCCATGAGAAATATTAGCTCTGGAGCATGTATTGAGTGAGGGAAACTAACAAATTAAATAATTTTAGATGTCTTTAACTTAACTGATATAGGGTCATTAGCCCTTCACTATTGGTGGATAGCCTGGATGAGGCCTTTTAGCTCGACCTAGGTGCCAAAACCTGTAACTATAATTTCTTTAAGGGAGGTTTCAATTCAGGACCTCAGAACTGTCCCGTCCTTCTTATGTTTGAGAACTAATGAGAGATTCTCTACTTCCTTTTCTTTCTTTGATGTCTTGGTAGGAACTATTGATGAGCTCAGGAGCTCAGGACTTCTCAGAGGTGATTCACCTGCAACCATTTCTTTTCCTCTTGGATTGGAACCTACAAGATCAGACAACTATCAGTACATCATACATTAAACCTTTTAAGAAAACTTTGGGTTCTAGGACTTCAAGAATCCCCAAACTTGTTACCTGAAAGGGAACACGTTAGCTACCTTTGAAGACACTGGGTAGATTATATGGTTTGCAAACAAGCCATAAAACATATATAACATGTTCGAGACTACAAGGACCCAGAAATGATGACTTGAACAACTATCATGGTCCATGACTTTATTTGGCAGGCGTGGTTGTGAGACCTCACAAACAATTTAGAGAAGACACACTTAAGACCTAATTTAAAAGCACTCGCACTGTGAGCCACCAAAAAATTCATATGGTTTCTGCAATGCATCAAGAGAAAAATAAGCAATTACAGTATGCACAACATATCTACCGATGAAAATATCTACATCCTTACAAAGTAGCTCACAAAATATACAAAAATTTATAGAACTATACAAAATTTACATAACTCATAAATTTTACAAAATTCAAAAACATAAAACTAGACTTAAAATATGCACATATTTATAGAAAAGCACAATGTTTATAGAAATGTAGATTAGAGTTACAAACGCCCCTAATCTACTAGCAAGACTAGCCACAAAGAGATACACTGAGGGAGAAGGAACCAACAACCAAGCCAAGGAATACACAACACACCCAACAAAAGGGCTAGGCTCAGACGACACAAATATAAAATGAATAATAATCCAAAAGAAAGGAAAGAAAAAATAGATGCAAACCAAAACAAAAAAATGAAACCAGAGGACCAAAGAAAACCTACCTCAAAATTTGGAATGCTCGAAAGGGAAGATTGAACACTGTTCACTCTGTCACCTCTCATTGTTAAAGCATCAAACACACATTTCTTACATGATCTCATGGTATGAGAATTATTTAGCTTCGGAAGCATTTTTCTCTAATTCAAAGTTAATTTGCTTAGAGGTAATTTGTTCACGGTAAGTGTGAAAGTAGTAGGGTAAATGACCTTTTATAATTCCCAAAAGGAGTGCATTAATTTTCAATTAGAATTTCGAGAATGAGGCAGACTATCGAAGTTCAGACCTTGAGGCATCCTAGGGGCACTTCCTCAAGAGAAGACAAAAGCAGCAACATTGAAATCCAGGAGTCCAGAATTGCCACAGAGGAGATAACACTCTGGGATCCAAATCTCAGAGGAGCACAGATAGAAAACAAAGGGGCACGAACAAAACCAATGAAAGCAAAAGAAAAAAAGGGGAGACCCAAAATTTTGCCAAAAAAATGTAGGGATGGGTATGTAAGGCATAACAGTTATCCACTGCAAACTTTTGAAGTTTTGTAAGAAAATTTCTTTTGGATTCAGAAAAAAGAAAATATAGTATTATCTTATTCTAATGTCAATCCTAATCACACCAAAAGGATTTGGAGATAATCTTGAGAATATTTGAACACTAAATGCATATTTTTTGAAAAGTTACCACAGGCTTCTATCGCTCAAGATGCCTTAAATTGGTCTACTAGGTGATCATATTGTTGGAATATATGAGGAAGTATTGGAATTGATTATCATCGAAGTCAAAACCTCTTACCAATAGTCTGGGTGTTTCAATTGGTGTTTGGCATGCCATGTTATCTATTGGTAGTGTAATAGGATTTTTTGATTACACATAAGGAGATTCAAAATAAGACATCTCAGATTTTATGGTCTGTTAGAGATGGATCAGTGTATCAGCCACAAGAATGCTCAAGTTTGAATCCTATCTATGGTAATGACTATTTTTTTGTCCATCTTTTGGTCTTGGTTGTGGTGTTCAAATGACTTCAGTTTTTGCAACGTGCATTGTAAATCCTTAAGTTCGAGTTATTTGTGGATCACATTGTAGCATATTATTTTCTCTTATGTATGTCCTAAATCTAGGAATGATGCTATGAATTAAATGTAAATGTAATATTTGTTGCATTGGTGTTATCACACATTTGGTGTATAGATGACATATGTAAGATTAGATACTGGTATAAATAAATAAGAAACTTTTGTATTTGTGGGAATGTGCATGTGTCTTATGTGTGAAGTATATGCAAAGTGACTATGAATTCATGTGAAGGAGATCTATGTTTGTGTAGAGCAGTCTATAGATCATAGAAGTGGATTTTGTTTCTTTTCATATCTTTTGAAAGTGAGTCCTTATGTATTGGTAGTGAGCCCTTGTGTATCGATAGTGAGCCCTTGTATATCGACAGTGAGCCCTTGTGTATTGGTAGTGAGCCCTCTTGCAGTGAGCATTTATGGTAGTGATCCTTGTTTATGAAATCACCTTTCAATGTCACATTAATATGTGTTTTTACATTTCATGAGAATTAGCTTCTCTATGATTTTACCCATCTTGG
The DNA here is from genome assembly GCA_018584345.1 of Thuja plicata. Classification (NCBI taxonomy): domain Eukaryota; kingdom Viridiplantae; phylum Streptophyta; class Pinopsida; order Cupressales; family Cupressaceae; genus Thuja; species Thuja plicata. Next base: position 2,790,127 of record MU227966.1, on the reverse strand, counting down.
GGTTTCCATGTAAAATATGGTTCTCTTTGTTTCAGTGTTCTTGTGCATTTTATGTTATATTTTTTGTGGATGTTTAATGTGCTAAACTGACAAATATTAAGTTGTTATTGGAATTGTTTAAGTATTAATCAATAGAGAGAAAGTTTTATAAAGTTGTGTGGGAATAATGGATTCACCCCCTCTCAATTATTCATCCTATTCAACAATTGGTATCAGAGCATGGTCCCTTGCAGATAGAGATTAATCACTTGAGGGAGATCTTGGAAGGTTGAATAGATGGAAGAAGGTTTCTACTCTGAAAAAGATTGGTAGATCATGTTGAGTGATATCAAAGGTATTGAATCAAAAAATGAAGAACAAAAGGAAAACCTAATGGATGAAAATACCTGCATTACTAAACTAAGAGATCAGGTTAAGAAGTTCAAAGAAAGGCACAAATAAGTTAGTCAAGAGTTAAAAGAATCAAAGAACAGAATTGTAGAACTAGAACAAGAACTATCAGAACTGAAAGAATCAAGAGATAACTTTGTAGATCCATTTCTGAAGAGAAAAGTGAATGATGAACACATTCAGAAAGAATATTCCATCATATTTGGATCAAGTAACAAATCAAATAATTCTTAGATAACAAGGTTTTAAATAGAAAAGGCAATGGAGGAATAGAAATTGACCAAAGAAAATTTCAAGGAAATGATCAGGAAGAGTAGAGAGAAGAATTAATAATTAAAACTAGAATTAATAAAAATGAAAGAAGTATCTAAAGCATATGGAAGAAACACTATCTTGGATAAGTTAATGAACTTACCAGAAGAACAAAAAGATAAATAAAGTATAGGATTCATTGGTGAAATCTCAGAACATAATGACAAAGGAAAAGAAGTGATGATTGAGGAAGATGTAAAAGTTGAGGTAATAAGTAATAAAAAAAACACACCTACAAAGATGTTACTAGTCAGAAAACCGAATGCTCAAAGGTATTTATATTTTAATGATTTATGTTACATTTGCAAAAAATATTGGTCATAAAGCAATAGATTTCCAGATGATAAGAATTCAAAGAATACAATGCAATAAATGTCATAAATTTGGTCATGAGGAGAATGATTGCAAAAGTCAAGTTACTAATCAAGAAAAGGAGAATAGTATGAATAGATTTTTTCATGTAAATTATTATGTGTCATAATTTGGTCATAAATAAAGTCAATGCAGAGATAAATCATTGATTCCAGAAAAAGGAATGAGAATTGTTTCAAGTGTGGATAGACAACTCACTATGCTAAATCATGTGAATCCGACAAAACATCAAAAAATACTGGATTTGATAATCATGCTATAGAATCTAGTGGATCTAAGAAACATAGTATGGAATGGAGAAAGAAATCTGGTGGTACAAAGGTTTCAGTGGTATGAGATTCTAGTGCTGGTCCTGCTAGTAACTAAGCAGTTAGATGTGGCTCAGGAGGAGTATTGAGTAGCCTAAATCTTACACCTCCCTTATTCCAGAGTGGTATCGGTTGCAACTAGGTTTTTACCAAGGGTAAAGGAAAAGTATTAATAATGAAAATATAATTTTTGAATGATTGGCAATAAAAGCACATTGATTGCGATCTAAGAAACATAGTATGGAATGGAGAAAGAAATCTGGTGGTACAAAGCTTTCAGTGGTATGATATTTTGGTGCTGGTCCTACCAGTAACTGAGCAGTTAGATGTGGCTCAGGAGGAGTATTGAGTAGCCTAAATCTTACACCTCCCTTATTCCAGAGTGGTATCAGTTGCAAATAGGGTTTTACCAATGGTAAAGGAAAAGTATTAATAATGAAAATATAATTTTTAAATGATTGACAATAAAAGCACATTGATTGCATTCATAAATAAGCAATTTGAGTAAAATTTGCCAATTTTGTGGGTCTTCAAAAGGATTTGGATCAGTTGGTACTATAGCACAAAGACTATTCATTTGAAGAGTTGCATAGCACTTGAGCATAAGGAATTTGTGAAGAATCATGGCACCTAAATCAATTGATCATGACAGTATGAAAAGGGAAAAGGAGAAAGAGATAGAGATGAAATAATTTAATCAAGAACAGATAAAGCAATTGGAGTTTAGATTACTTGAAGGAATGCAGAAAGTTAGAGAGATAGGGCTCAACATTTGGGGAGAATTCCCATGGTGTGATAACAAAGATTTCATCCTATTCATGTTCAAGCATTTCTAGGGTGAAACATTGGTGTTGGATATACCATGTATTATAATGAAGGAAGAAATCAAAGCAATTAATGGTATGTATAATGAAGGCAAAGTTCCTGTAAATAATTTAATCACTTATGAAGAGGTGGAAGCACTAATGGTAATCGAAAGGGATTAACGTGCATTCACAATTCATTCTATTGAGGATCCTATTGTAAGGTATGTTGTACATGACATATATTACAAACTTCAACTCTATAATCATGATGGTTCTACGTCTTCCATAGTTATGTACATGACATGCAAGATATTGCATGAGGAGGCTGACATGTATTTATGAAAAATGTTGTTAGACACCCTATTGTTGAATGTAAAGGTGACAATAGAGGATAACTACAGTTTCTATTTTGGCTCATTGGTTATGTGTTTGGTATTTAATTCAAGGTCTCTTTACCTGGAAAAAAATATTTCATGGAGATCTAACATCCCTATCGCAAGATAGATTTACAGGTACCTGGAAGAGTTGGAAAAAAAATATGATGCATATAAGGCATACTTATTATCTCTTTAGGAGAAGCTAGGTAATAGTTTGATGGTTACCAGTGTTGTACCAACAAGATAGTTTCGTGAAGGTTCCTCCTCAAAATAGAAAAATATAGGAGTGGTCATCGGTGGTTCACCTTTTGAACCTAAGAAGATGAGGACAAGTGAGAAAGGAAAGGAAGCTATTAGAGTTTCAATATCTGATGATGAAGAGGAAGCTGTTAGTAGTAAGGAGAGTGCATTTGAAAGTGAAGAAAAATAAGAGGAAATGGAAGCTGAGATGGAAATGGAGAAACCCATGGTTTCAGAAGAATTAAGGGAGGATATTGATACTAATGAGGTCAAGTATATGCTGAATAAAAATGAAGTTGACAGAATTGGTGGTTTGTGAGCTAAGCGCTCTCTAGCTAACAAAACCATTGTACTAAAGTTGCTTATAGACCATTCGATTGACAAAAGGATTTTAGTATCTAGTATATATAGCATGCTACATGGTGATATGGTTGTAGTGGTTGAGAATAATATGCTACTATTCAGTGCTAAATTTTTGTCTCTGGAGAAGAAACTTGAAAAGAAGTGTGGAAATTCTTTGAAAACATTATCATTGCTTATCGGTAAGACTAAATCATGTTTGGAAAAAATATCAGAGGTCTACCAGTACTGGCTTTGTTGGCCTGGTGTTATTGAAAACTTAAAAGGATAGTGTGAGAAGACTGAGTTTGAGCTTAATGAGCAGGGAAAAAACTATGATATTTTTAGAGATAGAGAAGGCAAGAAAAGGATGAGGATAGGAAAACTATAGACTGAGTTTTTGTTTGAGAAAAGGTAGAGGGATGACATGATCAAGACCTTTAGGGTTGTTAAGGACATGGTGAAATTTAGGATGGAGCAAACTGTCGACATCATAACTGATGCTAATAAATTTTAGTAGATATTTCCTACTTTTGATTAGATAGGATCTTTTGATAACTTGGTAGAATATGATAGTTTGTGTGCTAGAATGGAGGCAGTGATTGTAGAATGGAAGAAATAGTTCCCTATCTTGAAGGAGAGGTATAAAAAGGTATTTACAGTTGAAACTGTTGTTTTACTATAGATAGGTTTACTTGATTTCTTTTTGGCCCTTTTCCATTATAGAAAAAGGGCAGAGTTTTTGATAAGGAGAAAATAAAAGATAGCATCTACTGAGGGGGAGAGTTTTTGAATTTTTGGCAAATTAGTTTTCCCTCTTAACTCTTTTTGTTTTCAAAGTTTTTCCATCAATGCAAAAGAGGGAGATTGTTAGAATATGTGAAGAAATGTTGGTATTGATTGTCATTACTGTCAAAACCTCTTATTGATAGTCTAGGTGTTTTAGTTGGTTTTTGGCATGTCTTATTAGCTATCAATGGTGTAACATGAGTTTTCATTTATACATAAGGAGATTCAGAATAAGACATCTCAGGTTTCTGATGCAGGAGCATCCTGGGTGTAAGGGCAATCTTGCATCACCCAAAAATATTTCTGTTTTCTTTTCAATAAGGGCTACCTTGTGCAGAGCTGCTATTTATGGAAAATTGCTATTTTTAGTAAGT
>MU227966.1:2734780-2785530 GCA_018584345.1 Thuja plicata | reverse complement strand
ATTAAGTTGAAAAAAATAAAATAATTCTAAGTTTGGTCGGCCCTAAGGGCTAAATTTCTGGAACCTTCTCGGGCGGTGGAAATTGCCTATATTAAGAAGGCCCGTAGTGTTGTCTTAGGCAGTTCAGAATAGTTCAAGTAGATCTGGGTAATAATTCGAGGCTTTTTCCTACAGAATATTGTAAGGGAATGCCCCTGTGGCTTGCATATTGTAATTCTGAAAGTTTGTAATTCCACATTTGTGGAGATAATAAGAAGCCAATTTTCTGTTCTTGCATATTGTTGTTGTTTCTCTATTTATGTTATGTGTTTGTAGTATTAAGGGGAGCACCCTTCATCAGTTTCCCCATCCGTTAGAGATGTATTAGTGTATCGGCCAAAAGCACACTCAAGTTTGAATCCTATCGGTGGTAACAACTATTTTACCTATCTATCTTTTGGTCTTAGTTGTGGTGTTTAGATGGCTTTTGTAAATGCAATGTGTGTTGTAAATCCTCAACTCTGACCTCTTTGTGGATCACATTGTAGCGTGTTATGTTCTCTTATGTATTTCCTAAATCTATGAATGGTGCTATCAATTAAATTTAAATATAATATGTGTTGCATTGGTGTTATCACACATTTGGTGTATAGTTGACATATGTAAGCTAAGATACTGGTATAAATAAAGAAGAACATTTTGTATCTGTGGGAATGTGCATGTGGCTTATGTGTGAAGTGTATGCAAAGTGACTACGAATTCATGCAAAGGAGATATGTGTTCGTGCAAAGCTATATAGATTTTAGAGGTGGATTCTATTCCTTGTCATATCTTTCAGAGGTGAACCCTTGTGTATCGACAGTGATCCCTTGTGTGTCGTTAGTGAGCCCTTGTGTATTGGGAGTGAGCCTTATTATAGTGAGCATTTATGACAGTGATCCTTTTGTATCAAATCACCTTTTGGTGTCACCTTAACAAATGTTTTTGCATTTCATGAGAATTAGTTTCTCAGTGGTTTTACCCATCTTGGGGTTTCCATGTAAAATCTAGTGTTCTCTATTTTGGTGTTTGTGTGAATTTCATGTTTATATTTTTTGAGGATGTTTAATGTGCTAAACTAAAAAATCTATAGTTGTTATTAGAATTGTTTAAGTGTTAATCGACAAAAAGAAAGTTTTGTAAATTTGTGTGGGAATAACTGATTCACCCCCCTCTTAGTTATTCGACTTGTTCAACACATATCTTAAGAAGAATTATTTGAAGGATAAAGCTTCAAGGATGTCAAATACAACTACCACCTTCAGGGAATGAAGAGGAATGTTTGAACATGTCAGCAACTCAAAAATGTTGTTTGTCTTTTAGCAGTAAGGCGGTTACCTATTGCCACTTATCATATTGTAAAGAGCGTAAATCTTATTTCTCCCTTGTCATATAAAAGGGAATATAAGGCTCTATTCTAGGGTTGCTAGTTCTCTAAATTGATCATACAAGTCATTGTAAAAGTTCTATTTTGTTTGCAATTTTGAGAACATAATGTTGGAAATAATGGGAAGTATGTACTGTGAGGGGAGGGGTGAATCAGTACCTCTAAATTTTTTAGTTAATTAACCTTTAACCTTATGTAATCAAATATTTTCTTTACCTATCACATCTGTTGTTCTTTCTTTATGCATGTGATATCAATTCATAATCTTAATTGTATGTAGACATTCATAGAAACATTCATGAAAGTAATGACACATAACACAAGATATGGTAACGCAAAAAACCCATGTTAGAAGGTAAAAAATGCGGTGGGGATGGCACCCACAAAAACTTCACTATCTACAGACTAAGGCTTACAATTTGATCACTTCTGATGATCTACCCTATTAGGAGTATTATGTGGAGACTGGTTAAGGTCTACTCTATTAAGAGCTTTAGCTACACTATCTAGTGTGCACTTGGTTAAGAGATTTACAATAGGATTGTTAAATCTACCTTTCTTGAAAGGATTTCTTATATTTGCTACACTTATTAGAATGTAGAGAAAAATACTCATTGACCTAAGTGTATGCAATCTAAAATTTCTGATTACAGATCCATTAAACATTATATGTACAATGTATCACCTAATGTGATTGATTAATACCTCTATTGCTCGGTAGCCTTGATTCTTGGTTCTTGATAACCAAATTCATCTTTTACTATTCTTGCTTGAATCTCTTAGTCTAATCCATAGATGTATTCCTTGGCTACTATCATCCTCACATCCATAAACAAATAATGATTACACATCTATTTATACAATAGATCTTACTTTTTTAGTTTCACGTATTAAAAACTTAAATCTATGATCAAAGGTTTACAACTTGACCTTGATCTCCTAGTTTGCATGTTTTTAATCAGTTAGATTGATAAAAAAAATTATAATATCTTTCTTGTCCCTCAAGAAATGGTTTTAAAACAAATAAAAACTCTAAATATAGAACATAACTCTTTTATCTGACATGGAAGTTAGATCCACTTTTCTCAAGATATAACTGACTTTCGGTGACTAATGCTCAGTTTGAACTGGAAGTCTATCTGTCGGGTTCCCTTGCTCTATTGTGTTCCTCTCTTGTCTACTCTTTCAATTTTCTCTTTAATCTACTCTGCCGGTTTGTACTGTGTTGTCAAGTTCCTCTGTTGGTTTATTCCTGTCGGGTTCCACTATTAACTTTTTGAGTTTGCACTTGTAAGTTGTGTCTTTGATTTACACTGTAGACTATTCTACCAGGTTGTGCTAAAACCTATCTTTCTGTGTAGTCATTGCCGATGGTTTTCCTTTGCATACTAATGGAAAAATATATGTCATTAATCTCCCCCTTTGACATTAGTATCAAAAAATGATATGTGTAAAATACAAAAAATATTTATAGTATGTACACCATGTATATTACTTAGTCATTTTATAACTCTGCCTGTGCATATGCTGGTATAGTATAGTATATGTTTATGTACACTTGTATTTATATTATTTCTTCCTTTACACCTTGTATTTTCCCTTTGTGCTATATGTACTATACATATTATTCTCTCCTATTGTACGTATCATTTTCCCCCTTTTTTGATAGTAAGGGCAAAGGTGTATATCTATAATTTATGAAAAATATGAGTGAGAGGTATTCATTTTCTTTATCATCTTCTCCCATTTCTCCTTTAGATGCTCAAGAGCCATATGCTCTAGTGTAATCCTGACATGCATGTCGTAGATGATGTCTGCTATAGACATCTCAAGGGTGGCAATTAGCTATCTTTCCAAACTTATGTGCTATTGCAAAAGTGTGAGGTTTGATAATAGTTTAGCCTGTAGCTCGGTAACCTCTTCTCTGAATTGTGATTCTGCTTCCCAAAGTTCTTTCCTTAACCTTTTTTTCTCTATTATATTCTCATAATTCAATTTAATTGCATTGTCATCTTTGGTTAGACCTTGTGCACTGGTATTTAGATCTGAATCTAACTTTGCTATCTTTTCACTATTGTCCTTAGTGAATTTATCCAAAGTGCACAACTTTTGTATTAAGGAAATAGCTTTAGTACTGATCAGATCCAATTCATTAGCTAGTTTTGAAAGCTTTACCTTTTTATCTGCCACTTCTTGGTTGATCTTTTTTGTCAGTTTGTATTGGAACTTCTATTCTGCTCATTCCTCAATTACCTTTTCTGCATCCACATTATGTATTGTGATGACGTCGGTGAGAATGACAAGTTGATGTAGGATAGGTGCATTGTGATCAACATCAATGTCAGGAACTATCTGGTTTAAGGTATCCCTTGTGGTTTTCATTACTAAGGAGTCTCGGTGCTCCTTCTTAAGATTTTCTTGCAAAGCTTTCCTTTGACAAATTTCTCCATATTCTTGGAGTGATTCAAAATCTAAAGTAGTTGGATCACACTTTGGTATTTTTATGATCTCATCAAGTGTGACCTCCAACTTATTCTTCTTTGTTTTCTTATTTTTCTTTTGAGATGCACCTGTGTGCAAAACTATAGCAAGTTTTTATGCTTGGTTTGATGTGCTTCTTGAAGGATTTGGTGGTGTTGTACCTTTTTATTGCTGCTTGGGGTTTGCCTGTTGGTTGTGTGTGGACATCTCCTCATCAACCTTTGGTGTATCTACAACATCTTTGGTATCCTTAGGAGTATCTTCAATTTTCTTCTCTCCTCCTTTGTCTTTTTTCACTTCATCTGTATCTTTTATTAGTGCATCCTTTTTGGTGTGATCACCATATTTTTGTGTGTGATCTACACTTGTAACATTTTGATCTCCACCAGTGACTATTTGTTCATCGGTTGTCTCTTTCTTTTCCTCTTCCCTTGCATTCTCAAGTATGCTTGCATACTTGTTAGGTGACTTCTCCTTCTCTGAGATAATATTGATAGATTGTATCAATAGTGGTATCTGTCCTGGTGTGTCTACCTATGCAAAATCTGTTGTTGTGTCCTGTTTGTTAGTTTGGTCTTGGACAACATTGACATCTTCATCTTTTTGTACTTCATATGCAATATTTTCTCTGGTAATATCAATAATTGTATTATCAAACAATGTTTCATCAGCAATGTCCATATCCTTGTTGGCTTCTATGTTCAATGATTCTTCATTAACTTCCTCATCAGTTATAAGAATGTGTTCGGGGCTCTGTTTATCCTGATCATCTTTATTCTACTGCTTGTTAGTAACAGATATTTGTGGCTCAGAACTTGTATCCTTTTTAGGTATATCAAGTATCTTTCTCCATTCAGCCTCACTCTTCCTCTCTAGCTCAATTAGATGTCCTTGAAGTACTTGGTAGGCTCAAGTAACTTTCGTGAGAACCTTTTGGATTATTTCTTCATCATCTCTTCAATTTCTTCCATCTTAGATTAAGGTGGCATGACTAAAACTAGGGTTCTTTCCCTTATTTATTTTCTTCATTTAGGGCATATGTCCTCCTTGCTGACAATATATTCATTAGTTCTTTTGGAATTCTATCTGCAAGTTGTATTGGAACATATTTGAATATACACATCATTGTGATAATTGTCTCTTCTATCTTATTTTGATCCTTGGGATCCAATGTTAGCCATTTCTTAATCTTAGGATCATTTATTGTACCCCTCTTGATGATAGATTCACATACCACATCAATTTTTTTAGGAAGTGTGTCTTTTACAGATTGTTCATCCTGCTATGTGTCCTCTATGTCTTCCTTAGTTCTAAGGAACTTTCTTCTCTTTGTTGGTGCCTTTTTCTCAGTTGAGGATTTCTTTTATAGGTCCTCACTTTACCTTTCCTGATTGGTGAAGGACTTGCATCCTTTGTTGTCTGACTCTTGGTCCTAGATGCAGTAGTGGTCCTTGATGCAATAGTGGTCCTTGGTTTCTTTGTTGGTGGTGGAGGTGGTGTATCGGAATTTGTGGATTCTAACTCACTCTCCTTCTCATCTTCACCAATGGGTGACTGACCCTTGATTTCTTCTGTCTATTATGTTTCCTCTTCAGTTATCGACAGTATTTTCTTCAAATTCTTAACCATTTTATATTTCTTCCTGTCAATCTTTGTCACAACTAAGATGGTTTTTATTCTTTCTTTGGCTTCCTCAAAAGTTCCAAAATTGAGTTGTGATTTATCCAATGGTTCATTTATCAATGCCTCAATAGTATTTGATGCTTGATCTATGTTAACCTCATAGTCAAGCAGTTCCAACCATGCTATCCTTGGTACATCTGGCTTTATATAGGTGTAGTCAGTGTCCACCATAAAACATATTTCAATTTTGTACTTTTCTACTAATTGCTCTAGAATCCTCACCCTCTTCTACATTCTTTCTTTGAATCCAACAAAGTACTCATCCATGATTGATTCAAAATTTTCTCCTAGTGATTTGATAACCTCACTAATGTGTGTGGTCACTGGTCATGTAGTATCCAATTTGACATTGCCTATAGATGGGAATGATTCTTGGAAATAGAAAAATATGCACATGATGAGTGAACCAAACTTACATGAGTTAGACTTTGCAGTCCTTATTGTCCCCATGTTCTCATCTAATTTTCTTAGCAGAAGTTCTGAAAGATCTAACTGCAGTCCCTTCTTGAAAATTTTATATGTTGTATCAATTGCTCCAGATGTAATACTATTCATCCTTCTAGCCTCAAAGAACTTGTATCTTAAGATACATGCTCTAAATTTAATTTCATCATCTTTGATGGTGGATACCTTTAATCCTCTTCCATCCCATGCTGCTCCTATGTTCTTTTTAATGTCAGCTTTAGGTGGGTGATTTAGTGCCTTTACTTTATCTCTTATGGGATAACCGATAATAGCATTTATAACATCTCTAGTTATTGGTTTTGGCTCATCCAGCCATATCTTTTGGTCATGTATTCTTCTCAGTACTAACCGAATCCATTCAGTTTTGAATTCCTTCAGAAATAGTAGGGCATGTGTGAGCCCTTTCACCTCAATGTGCTTATGTTCTTATTTTATAGTTCCATCATTGTTGCAAAGCTTCTTGAAAGATTTCTCAACTTCCAGGTCTCCTATTTTTGTGATCTTGCAGTGTATATAAGCTCGCACATCTTCAACGAGTAAAACCCTACCTGATTATACTGGAGAATGCACTAGTGTTATCAGGTTGTGAATTAACCTCGGGAAAGATCTTGTAATGAGGTTCTTCATAGGTGGAATTCTTGATTAGATTGACCTTATTCTTCTTATCATTCTTGATCTTGGATGTTCTTGAAGTTAATGTCATCATTTCAAAATTTAGGGATTTCCTGTAAATGACAACTGAGTTTTTGGTGAATGCTGATACTTACTTTAACCTATGTAGCTATTAGGAATCTGTTTGGAGTGCAGGGAGCTGAGTTGTAGGTGCTCTGCAACAAGGTTTCTTCGTGCTTAGGTTTTTCTCTGTCTCTTCGCTCTAGTCGCTTGGTAAATAATGAAACCCTTCCGTCGTCTATTTATAGACTTTGTCCTAAGTCAAGTCATTAATGCTCAACCACTTCTCGGTGTGTGAAGATGGAGTCATTGAGTGATACACAAATAACATTCTCGGTGAGAATGCAATGCTTCGGGGCAACTTCTAACTTGTTACATTCAGCGACGAATTTCGGTGTATGGCGAAGACAACATTGTCATCTCATATGATTACCGAAGGATATCAGTTTACACTAGCGACTTAGCTTTTATGTGTTAACCGACGATTCTTGGTAAGTATAGACAACTTAGCTTTGTATGTACACCAATGCATTTCAGTATGTATTGACTGATGAGATTATTTTCATAGAATTGTAACAAGTAATACCATAGTGCATCTTTAATCATGCTAGTTTGGAATTTCATCAATTTATAATGGAACTGATGTAAAATATAACTTGTTATAATGCAGTTCCATACTTACTTGTTCTTCTTAAGTGGGGGTTGTGATGTCACCAGATCTATTGGATAAGGTGTCACCAATTGTATTTCTCGGTCCAGCTTCATCATTTTTTGTAGCTTTCCTCCACATTTTGTTTCTTATCTTTCTAATGTCTTCAATCGTGTTTCCATTGGCAAAGGTTCTTGTCTCTGTCACTCGGTCTCTGCAGTCCCCTTTTAGATGACCAAATTTATGATAGTGTAGACATGCTATTTCGGAGTTATTCCAGCTCATAGAATTCCTTGTCCATTGTCTCATGTAGTTTGCAGCTATGTGACCAAATATTTCACATGTTGTACAATTTTCCCATGTGTTGTAATCCCAAACATATGAGTTACCGACTCTTTTCAGTTAATAAGAAGTTTCTTGATCTTTAGGATTCCATGCTTGCTTTTTCTTCTTCTTGCATTCAAGAGATGTGTGCTCATGCATTTTGCAAGCATGGCGGTATTTGTCCATGTAGGTTTCCTTCTTTGGTTGTTTCACCTTAGATTTACATTCATATGTTTTATGTCCTTTCTTGTTACATTTATAACAATTTCCTATGTATGAAGGTGTGGAGTTAGGAATACCTTTCATTTTGCTTCTGCATATATTTGATGTGTGGCCTGGCCTTCCACAGTGATTGCATAACTGCTTTCTTGGTCTTATATTTTTGTAGACATTCTTTGGATCAAATTGGTATGGTGATTCTCCATTCTCGGTATAGCCTAGTCTGGTGTTGTTGTTGACTCTTCTTTGTCCATCCAAAAAATCATCCATCCTTTTGGTACTTTCTTTAGCTCTCTTAATCATGCCATTGTGTTATTGCTGAATTCTTACTTCATGCTTCAGTTTTTCATTTTCTTCTCTTAGCTCACCGATAGCTTCTATTCTTTCAATGAGTTTTATGTTCATTTTGTTTTCCTTCTGACTCATAAGAATAATCTGATTGGTGATCTCATGATGATGTTCAGTAAGTCTTTGTATTTATGATACTTTCTCTTGTAGCTTTCTAGAAATCTTCCTCCTGTCATCAATAGTTAGTGTTATTTCTTTCTCAGCTTGTCTAGCATTGTTCATGAAATCAATCATTCTTACCATCTGTGTCTCTTGACCAATTTGTAGAGATTTTACTTTTCCAACCAGATGTTGATTGATTTCATTCAAACTTGTGATGCTTTCTTCAGATGTGTCTGATGCTTTTCTAATTGTAGATCCTGAAGACTCAAATAGATCAGGTATCTCTTCGTCTTGGTAGTCTGTTTCATTATAGTGAGATGCCATGATCTTTCTTTCATCCAGCAACTGTATCGTCTTGATTCTAGCTTCTTTATACTGCTCATAGAAGATCTATATCTCTAGCTTTTGATTCTCAATATTCTTATCAAGCTTGTACTTCTCCATTGTATAATCTTTTCTCTTAAGTCTTTAAACTTTTCCAAATAAGATATCTAGCTCTGATACCAATTGTTGGAAATAATGGGAAGTATGTACTAAGAGGGGAGGGGTGAATCAGTACCTCTAAAATTTTTAGTTAATTAACCTTTAACCTTATGTAATCAAATATTTGCTTTGCCTATCATATATGTTGTTCTTTCTTTATGCATTTGATATCAATTCATAATCTTAATTGTATGTAGACATTCATAGAAACATTCATGAAAGAAATTACACATAACACAAGATATGGTAATGCAGAAAACCCCTGTTAGAAGGTAAAAACTGCGGTGGGGATGACACCCAAAAAAACTTCACTATCTGTAGATTGGAAGGGGTTGGTTAAGGCTTACAATTTGATCACTTATGATAATCTACTCTGTTAGGAGTATTATGTGGAGACTGGTTAAGGTCTACTCCTTTAAGAGCTTTAGATACATTGTTTAGTGTGCACTCAGTTAAGAGATTTACAATAGGGTTGTTAAATCCACCTTTCTTGAAAGGATTTCTTCTATTTTCTACACTTGTTAGAATGTAGACAAAAATACTCATTGCCCTAAGTGTATGCAATATACAATTGCTGATTACAGATCCATTAAAGATTATATGTACAATGTATCACCTAATGTGATTGATTAATACCTCTATTGCTCAGTAGCTTTGATTCTTGGTTCTTGATAACCAAATTCATCCTTTGTTGTTCTTGCTTGAAGCTCTTAGTCTGATCCATAGATGTGCTCTTTGGCTACTATCATCCTCACATCCATAAACAAAGAATGATTACACATCTATTTATACAATAGATTTGACCTTTTTAGTTTCACGTATTACAAACTTAACTCTATGATCAAAGGTTTACAACTTGACCTTGATCTCCTAGCTTGCATGTTTTTAATCAGTTAGACTGATAAAAATAATTACAATTATCTTTCTTGTCCCTCAAGAAATGGTTTTAAAACAAATCAAAACTCCAAATATAGAACATAACTGTTTTATCTGATCTGGAATTCAGATCCACTTTTCTCGAGATATAACTGACTTTCGGTGACTCATGCTTGATTTGAACTGGAAGTCTGTTTGTCGGGTTCTCTTGCTCTGTCAGGTTCTTCTCTTGTCTTCTCTTTCGGTTTACTCTGTAATATGCTCTGTCGGTTTGCACTGTGCTGTCGGGTTCCTCTATTGGTTTACTCATGTCGGGTTCCACTGTTAACTTTTTTGGTTTGCACTTGTAAGTTGTATCTTCGGTTTACACTGTAGACTATTCTGTCGGGTTGTGCTAAAACCTATCTTTTGTGGTAGTCATTACTGATGGTTTTCCTTTGCATACTAATGGAAAAATATATGTCATCACATAAATATGACATGTTTCTATTCTAAGAGTTGTATATGAGTTTTGATAGTTGACATTATAAAAAAAATTATAATATTAGAAGCATCTTGAAATAAAATCCAATGGTTTTCAAGTTATCTCCATATTTATGTCCAAATTTTCATGAAATCAATGGTTAAGGACTCTATGATTTTATCTTTGTGTTGTGTTACAATTGTGTGATTTTTTTTATTTCTTTAAAGTAGGGAATTAAAACCCTTTAGTCTTTCACAAGGATTTTGTAAGATGTTAACATGGATAACAAGTATCACTTGTAACTCATTGTCACAACTTGGCTAATATCGGGTACTAATCAAGTGGAACACATATGTTTGTGGTCAAAATATTACACCTCTTTTCATTTTCACACTACATCTATAACTCTGCCGTCCCTAGGATTAAGATTGGTCATAGTCCTTGTTATGCAACTTCAACATGTTCTTAAAAATAAAAAATGAATTTCCCTTTTATTTTAAGGTTGTTTGAGTTTTATGTTTCAAGGTTAGAATTATATGTTCTCAAGGTCTCTGACAAGTTATCAAATTAGGGATATAACCAAAATAAAAAGGGAACATACATATGCTTGGTATACATGCATTGAGAATACATCTATCATAATAACCACCAGGAAAGAGAATTAGGAACATAAGGGTATTGGTTTTAGGTACACCCATCTAGGTCTCACAAAGACTGAAGTAAAGAGGAATATGATTAGCTCCTTATCCCTAATCACATCCTGTCAAGTTGGCTATTGATCCAAGTCTTTGGAGATTAAAAATTGTCTATCTCATAGGGGATTTTTGAGCAATCAATTGGAACAACCAACACATTCTTTTAGTGAGAAGCTTTAAAATAAGTGCATCTATAATTTGAAAAAAGATGACTAAAACTAAAAATACCACCATAAAAAGATCTCGATTGTAGACTTTTCAAAAATCTATAAAATTTAAAAAGTTGATTAATTAGATTTGATGTATGAAAGAATTATTATAAAAAGTATTTTCACAATTAGTATTTGAGTGCTAGATAATATGTCAACTAATAAGTAGGGTAGCCACCTTGATGCTTATGCTGAGCAATATTTATGTTTATGATTTGTTAAATTTACTTATAAGATTTAGAAAACTACTAATTAATTATGTCAAGAAGTGTCACACAATACATCATATCATGTTTGTGTATGTACTAACTAAAACCATAAAATAACTCAAGTAAATATAAATAAAATGACTCAAGACTTCTATCTATTATATATTTTTTAGATAGATATATCTAAGGTATCTATATTAGTCTAATTTTTGTTATTAAGTTTGAAAAATCTTTTGGTAATTAAAACTTGAGATATTATTTAGTTTTAACCACTACATTTAAAGATTTATGGTTTTATTTGAGAATTAAATTAAACGTTACCATTTTTCTATGCTTAATTAAATTTTAAATGTTTTAGAAAATCTTTTGATGTTGAAAATTCAAAATATTTTTTAACTTTTATTACTACATTTAATTTTTTTAATTTTTTTTAATTTTATAACTTGAATTTATAAGGTGTGATAATTTCTATGTCTAATAAATTTAGTAAAGTTACGTATTCACTAATTGAAACTTTTATAATAATTTTTTATTTTGATGATTAAAATTATTTTTGATTTGATTTATGATTTGTATTAAACTTTTTTAATCTATTAATTAATTTTGGAGGAATCAATTTTAAGGCATAATTGAGGGAGACTCTTTATTCCATGTATGTCCACTAAGGTACTTGTGAGGGAATATATTGACCTTTAATGTATCTTGTCGGCCACAAATTAAATTAGGATTAAATTCCATGGTCCCCATGACAATCAAACTTCAACAAATTACCACCTAACTTCAATACTTTTGAATGCAAACGAGAAGTTTCCTAACTCAATGATGGCGACCACCACTCTTAGGTATTATCAATGCTTGAAAGCTAGTCCTCCAATATTTTATTTAAAAAAAAAATGCTTAAGCTTTTAATGGTCTACAAATTGGAGTTTATTAGTGGGCAAAGGATGGTGTACCAAGTCTTTAATTGACAAAGCACAAGTGATTATACTATACAAATCGTTTTGTTTTTGAGAACTTTCATTTTATTGTATAGTTTTCAATTAATAATTTATAGGTGATATAACACTTTTTTTTAGTACAAGTATTTTTTATTAGAATAGAATGTAATTATTGTTATCAAATATACATGTATGATCATTAGGAAAGCATCTATGTTATATATGTTCGATTTTTTAAAAGTGTTTTATAATTGTTTTTAGCTTTATATTGTAATTTCTTTATATTTTATTTATTCTAATTAAAGAAGTTAAAATATCGTTTATTTTTATTTAATTGTCTGTTGACATATTTATTAATACTGTTGTTTGTGTGATATAAGTGATTGACAATGCATTAATATTATTATTTTGTATTGAAACACATTTAACAAATATTCTAAGTATTTTTTAAATGACAAAATGATCGTGCATGTCTATTTGATAACCATAAGCACATGCCTCTTCTTGAGGTCATTCTTACAAGTTTTTCTTAATAGGTCTTATATTCACTAATTACTCTTGTGATGAAAATTTTTACAAAAAAAATATATCTTTGACATAAGTATATGCAAGAGTATTTATCTTTCACCAATAAGTCCACTTAATCCTGGCTAATCAAAGCATATACAATTAATTTAGATTTAATGGATATAAATTAAGGATATTTTTTTGAACATTTGTAACAATTAAATATGGACAATATACATTGAAAATAATAGCATTTAGTTTTACAATAAAAAAATACACAAAACTTAATGTAGATTTGAATCTAATATGCTTTGTGATATGAAATAAAGAATATTAATTTATTATTTTCCTTACAATTTTAATACTTTTTATTTCAATACAAAGTCAACTCTAGAAACTAAGGTTGTATCCATGATTGCAAACTTGTCATTCACTTGTTGACTTCATTTGGTGAATGTAAAACTTTCCTTTGTTTATTTTGACTTATTCTTCATTTCTTGATATTTGAGGGTTGGTGGTCTTTAAGTTCATAACTAGGTAGAATTATTGTTAGGTAATAAGGGGATTAGTGGTAAAGGTGTTTCAAGCTTGTTCATAATATTTTCTATCAAAGGATAAAGTAGATTTTGAAGGGACATTAAACCCTTTACAAAAATGAACTGTTGATGTACAAGATAAGCTATGCCAAACAACACCCATTAGTCAAATAGAATAAATAAAACTTCTATTAACCAACATCCAACAAGGCACAAGCAGGTTTCAAAGGGCTCCTGAATCCCTTTACAAATAGTTGAAGGACAACTCACCAACAGAAAAATAATAGAAAGAAACAACCAAAAAGATGGAAACTAAACCACCTTTAGAAACTTATGACCTTCACAAGAACCCTTAACTAGGGATAGAGAGGCATGGTTATAGTTAGAAAGACCTCTCTTTCTTGTCTTCACAAACACCCAAGAAAGGACATCATCTGAATGTATAGAGAAAGGCAAAGAAGAAGGACCAACTACTGAAGGATTTGAAGGATGAAAGATAGGAGTAGAAACCTGCATAGAATGATCATCATGCAAGTACACTATAATAGGCTCTAGAGGAAAAGTCAAATTCACACATTGTTTAATAGGACCATTAGAAATAATTAAAGTAGTCATGAGCTTTGAATCTATTTTTGGACCATTAGGAATAATTGAAATAGCCATGAGATTTGAATCTATTTTTGGACCATTAGGAATCTATAATGTAGCCAAAACCTTTGTAACTAATTTCTCATCTTTAGAATCATCCTCGAGATTAAAAAAGTTCTCCCATAGCAAGATGCTCATGAAGAGTATTTTTCACCATGTCGCATCATTATGAAAAGATTTTTGACAATCTCCAACCAAGCTGTGAAGTTGTTGGATGCATAAAAAAGTTGTGAATGAGAGTTACACCTATTAAAAAAATATCATGCACACTATGACACATCATAAGGCTTTAGTTGGAGATAATTTGAATGGTTTCAACTCATGGACTTATAATTATCATTTTATGGTTTCATGTATTATATCTCTTATTTATTAGGTGCTTGAGATGGAGGTTATGTA
This sequence comes from Thuja plicata, assembly GCA_018584345.1. Taxonomy (NCBI): domain Eukaryota; kingdom Viridiplantae; phylum Streptophyta; class Pinopsida; order Cupressales; family Cupressaceae; genus Thuja; species Thuja plicata. The sequence continues at coordinate 2,771,219 of MU227966.1, read as the reverse complement.
GTATACAATTTGTAGATATTGTTAAGTTATCACAACTCCTAAATATCTAGTTGTGATACTTCTATGAAGGATTTATTTGCAAGTGTATTGTAACCATGGTTTATTGAATAATACATTGAGCTACCTTTGAGAGGGTTTTTTCTTTTGAATGAATTTTCTTCATCTACACCCATGTTATGGTATTTGTTTATTTTATGTTTAAATAGGTTTTTCTTTCTGTAAATTTTCAAAGATTAAAGTTTACACAATGCTTTTCTCAAAATATTAGAGTAGCAACCATTTTCAACTACGTTGCTTCCTTTTAAGGACATGTTCTTCTAGGTCAATCCATGGAAATGCATATATAAAATAAATAATAACACTCTTTGGACATGCATATGATGTTATTCTCGTTTAGAATTAGATTTCTCTTATTGCTCCAATTGAAATGTGAATAAGTGAATGATATTCTTTTGGATAGATAAAGATATTGGACTAGGAAAGATATCTAAATTGAGCGCATTGAATATATTTAAATAGAAGGTCAATATAATAAATCATACAGTATTGTGTTTAGTCAAACCTTGTAAGGAAAATATTTTAACAAGAGCGCTAAATTTTAATAGGCCAAGTTTGGGTGTCTAGTATCAACTGTAAACTTATATCTACTTGGTCCTAGACGAAAATATGGTGAATCAATGTGGGGAACATGTATTTTACGTATTTATGCATGAATATGTTTAGGAAATGGATTAGGTGAATGGATAACAATAAGTGAACTTAGTAAATGTCTAAACAATGAAAATTACTAATAAATTGATTATTTTAACATTGAATGAAGGAAAACAATGCATCATTATTAATGAAGATTATGCAAGCATAGATTCAATTCATACAAAATAAGATCCACTGTGAATAATTTAAAACATGCTTTGATGCAGCAAGATCCAGGATGTAAGAGAAATCTTGCATCACAAAAAAAATTTGTTGAGTAGTTAATAAAGGCTATGTTTTAGTGAAGTTACTATTTTTGGCAAGGCTATTATTTTTAGTAAGTTGTCAATTTTGCACAAAATCTTTTATAGACCTCCTAAATAGTGAAATGATGTTGATGGTGAAGGAATTGGCCCAATATCTCGTGGCATTTGGGGGATACTCAATTTTTCTAGAAAATTTCTTATAAAAAATTCAAATACATTTTTGAGGGCCTTAGAAGCCCTAGATCAAGTTGAAAAGGCCAAATCTTACAGGTTTGACAAATGCATGGTGTAGATTTCTTCGTGATCTTTTTGACAATGTGTGATAATTAAAAATCCAATGGCCAAATTAAAAGATAGGGCATCTAGAAGTTGTGCTACTTTAGGAGGAAATTTAAAAAATTCTTGAAATACTCCAACAAGCATCAAAACCAATTATGGGTATACTCTCGGTATATTCCATTATAGGGGAAAATAACATAAAAGTGGTCGGCCTCAAAAAGGGGGAAGTTACATTTTCCAGAACATTCTAGGGCTATTGAAATTCCCAATATAAAGAAGACAAATAAGGGTTATAAGGGACAATTATGATCGTGCATATGGTGGCTCTATCTTGCATATTATTGTAATGGAAATGCCCATGTGGCTATAATATGTTATTATTCTGAATGTTGTAATGTCATTGCATTGAAGATAACAAAAAGAAAGTGTTTCTACTTTTGCAATTTTTATTTATTTATTTCTTTGTTGTAGTGTGTGTGTTTGGGTGAGTAAGGGGAGTAAACTTCATCAATTTGTATTAGAGTAGAAGTTCCTAAGTGTGTAAATAGATCACCGAACATGAGATACTTTGTGTGTGTGTTAATTAGTGCACCTATTATCTGCAACACGACACTTCAATAGATCATTACGTTAGTGAAAAACAAGGGTTAGAAAGCATATATATCACCAAAATAGATCTATTTCTTCCTATCTAGGAGGAGTGTGAAAAATAACATAATAGCCCTCAGATTATGCATTTGTTAGTGACATATATAGCCTAGAATGAAAGATTCAAATCAAACTAATCTATTATATTTAATAAACATGCATCCTAGCTTTAAAAATGGAAATTATAACAATGTATGGTATCAAAACTATGATGCAATATGGATCTATATGAAAATTAGTAGCATAACAATGCTTTAAACTCATCCAAATTATGGGCATTATAAGAATGCGTTCAAAAATTAAGGGCCATTTGAGCTCAAAAACTCATTCTATTACAAAAGAAATGAGGAGAGAGAGAGGGGACAAGGTTCATTAATGGAGGTGTAAAAACCATTAAAGAGGTGTAAGAGGCATTGAGGAATGGGCTTGAGGAATCTCCATTAATGATGCATTATTGAGAGCAATTAAGAGGCATGGTGAGGGGTGTAAGTCCAAGCTTGAGAAAGTGGACTTAGAGGGAGTCAAGCTTGAGAAAGTTGACTTTCTCAAGTGGGTTGAATTCCTAATCACAGAATTAGGAATGTGACAACATTAGGAAGGGGGTTAAGATAGGATTAAGATTAGGATCAGGCTTAGCATGGGGGGAATAGGTTGGGATGGGTTTGAACCCATGGTTAAGGTGGTTGAGATAGGTTAGGTTAGGGGTTAAAGGGAATATTAATGAAATGAATTACATTTAATATATTCATTCAAAAATAGGGAAATTAATTATTTAAGCCTTTGATTTCTTTTGATAATTAATTAGGACTATAGCCAATTAATTAGATTAATTTAGGCTAGAAGATAGGTTTTTGCAAGTGATTATATATAATAAGGATTTATTTAATTCCTTTTAAATTAATTACTTTAGCCATGTTTTGATTTGGATTGAATTGGTTGGATTTGATTGGCTAAGGTGATTAATAAAATTTAGTGATTTAAATCACTTAGGAGATTAAATCTGATTTGAATGAATTATGTCTATTGATTGAAGAGTTGTCTGAACATAATTGGGGGTATGATCACACTTAGGGAAAATAGGGTCTATAGTCAGAGCAGACCAAATTAGGGTGGTTACATTTGCCCCTCTTTGAATTGATGTGGGAGCAACACATTGATTCAAAGAAAGTTTTTGATGTTGACTTCAAAAAGTTTGAGAATTTCACTCACGATCAAATAAAATGCCTGATGAGATCAGTCTCGCGCTTGATTGAACTAAACTGATAGAATTGACTTTGAACTTGATCAAACAAAGGTCAATAAGCAAAGATCTTAAAGATACCAATCCTAAACTTGGTTTTCGTCCAACCAAGGATTGATAATAATAATTTTGAACTTGGTTGTCATCCAAAAGTCAGTATGAAGCTGCTAGGAGCTTAATAAGAATCTAAGAAAAAGTAGACATAGGATATCCAGCTTGTGAGAACCAAAGCCTTCAATCCAACAATTCTGACTTAGTCAAGGAACCGTAATGCCTTTAGTTTTTTGATAACGAAGTCATTTTTAATGTTGTTTCAAGCAAGAGTTTGATTGATAATAGTGTGATCATGCCCCCTCGGGAATGAAATCGAAGGAAAAAGAATAAAATGTCTTTGTTGAAATGATGTATCACTTGCAAGAATGGGTAGGGCAAGAAAGAATGGATTTAGAAGAAGTGAAGGAAAGAAGGTGTGTTAAGAGTAAACACACGAGAACCAAGTTAATTACATGAAAATGTGAGCGGTGGGACTGATAAAATGATGACGGACCAAGATGGTGATGATTAATGTGCTATTGTGATGATATAGAACTTGGAAAATAGATTTTTGAAATATATGGAGCAATTCTGCATTTTCAGGAGAGGTTGCAAAAATTGTACCGCATTGTGTAAAACTGCATAGGCACCTTTGATTTGATTCCCGATTGATCAAAAAGAGAACAAAAATGGAGTTTCAGTTGCCTGGGAGGAGTTTTGGAGCCCCTAAAAAGCTCAAAAGGCCAATATATATGTCAAAAATAATCATTTTACTATTTATTTTCACTTTTACCCAAAGTAAATTCTAGAACTCTTCAAAGAAGATGGTGGTCCCGATCAGGAAGCATCATTTCAAGCTCAGCCGTTGACATCAGCGCCCAACCAACTACGCACCTCTGGTAAGTACTCGTAAAACTACCTCGTGAAATTTATAATTTTCATTTTCATGCTTTTTGGTAGTTTTTATAGCCTATTGAATTTGGGTCAAATCTGAGATTCCAGACTGTACCCTGTTGAACCCGTGTCGCATCCGGTTTTTCCTGGATCGCATCCTGTTGTCCCACATTTCTGCATCACATCCAGTATTTCTTGGATCGCATCCTGTTTGCCCCATTTCACTACAATTTAGAATATGAAATTAGGTTTATGTCGTACCCTGCTCTTTAGGATCGTACCCCATTTTTGGGGTCGCATCTAGGATTTCTAGGATCGCACCCAGCATTCTCCATCGCATCCTATTTTTCCAGGATCGTATCTAGAAAAATAGATTGCACTCTGTATATCTAGGATCGCATCTCATTTTAAGATTAGAATTTTTGTCAACTGTGAACTATCTTCTTTCGACGGACTTTAAATCACTTAGCTGATTATGTTTCTGCATTTTTGTCATAAATAGAACACTAATGTATCTTTGTTAATTGCCATCTTTATGAAATAGGTCAATTTTGAGGTAGTATCATTTTGAGGGACATATCTAGGGCATGTGCTTTCCTTGGCCAAACAGCTAACAGATGATGAGAGGGACATAGTGGCCCGTGTAGGATTACGATCACTGATTGATTTACCTGATAGAGGAGTAAATCAGGGGTTGTTGAATGCTCTTGCTAAGAGATGACACTCAGAGCACAACACCTTCCATCTCCCGACCGAGTAGACACCAGTCACACTAGAGGACATGTGGTGGATACTTTGAGTGCCAGTTATGGGCCGCGAGGTGCCTTTTGAGGTGACTTCTATCATTGCCATTGGTGGAGCTTATCGGTTCTTTGCAGATGATACTATTGCTCAAAGACACATTTCATGGGATTACATGTGCGATCACAATGATTATCTCTTTGTATACTTGGCAGGATTGATTGGTGGCATCTTGATGCCAGACAAAGGATAGCACAGGTTTGTTTTAGGATGGGTGGATATGCTCAAGCAGATAGTCATGTCTAGATGAAGATTTGCATGGGATAGCTGTATTTTGACCCATATGTATAAGGAGCTCCATGAGATTGTTTACGAGTATACTTGGAGCATGACTGTAGGGATATTGATTCTTCATATCTAGGCCTGGGAGAACATCCCAGTCACACAACCCATTGTAGATAGGAAGTGAGCACCTGAGCAACCTTACGTGTATATCTACATAGGTTTGATTCAGTAGCCGCATCTAGGCAAGGTAGAGTACTGGTGGCGTCTTTTTGAAAATATGAAATTTGTAGTATGGCGATCGTACTTGGATTATGAGGAGTGGGCCTTTGATATGAGACAGGTTCCATTTTTCTTCTAGAGTAGGTACCTGATTGGACAGACTAGATATGTCATAGAGCATTTCGTACATACCCGTGTATTGAGATAGTTTGGCTGAAGAAAGGGTAGGAGTCAGGATTTGACAGTATATGCCAGGGTTTGTGATGAGGCACCATTGTGGGGCGCTCAGCTAAGGTATGAGACTGCGCACTAGGAGATCAGAGATATGGTCAGAGTTGACTGGGATCTTTGGCTTGATGTTACAGATGTAGGTTTCTCGGATGGATATGCAGCAGAGTTGCTTCAACATCCATTTCCATGATTTACAGTTCTAGAGGAGGCCATTCCTCGTATTGAGGACCTTGTAGATTATGATCTTGGGGATCATCCTTCCAAAGGTAGGGGAGGATCACAGAGAGATAGGGGTGTTTGGGGTAGGAATGGAGGATGAGATGGTGGGCGGGATGGTAGATGTCCTCCTCCAGATGATGGGGATGATGGTGGAGATGACATGGGTGGTGGAGTTGTGGGTGGTATGTGAGAGGTGGCTAGTGGTAGTAGAGAGGGTCAGCATACCCATTTCAGATTTGTTGCTCCCAGGATGGATCTAGGTCCATTACTTATAGGGGAGCAGTAGAGGCCACATGACAGGTCATAGGATAGGCCCTCAGGGAAGGATTATTGCAGGGGTTTGGGCAAGGACGGATATCCCTTATCTTAGTGTGCGCAAGAGCGGGAGAAGCTCAGGGCTAGGATTATGGCATTAGAGGCCATGCTTACCGCAATAGATGCTAGGATCATAGTAGCAGATGCTTTTCTTGCTAATAGAGATACATAGCTAGAGAGGCTCAGAGTAGAGAGAGATACACAAGCTTGGGCCACAGTACACTAGGCACAAAGAGTGACGTACTATTATGCTTTATATCATGCTATAGTACCAGAGGGACAGAGAGATGTATCATTCTCACACTGAGCACAACAGTCAAAGGGGGCCATGCCACCTCCAGCAGTTCTATTTGTACCACCTCCTCCTCCTCCAGATCAAGGAGAGGGGGGGAGCTAGAGTTGATTTTGTACTGTGTCACATATTTTTGAGATCATATTGTATAGCTGGATCTTTCTAAGATCATTCTTTTGTACGATGACACTTATACATGTATATCTGATTCATCCTGAAATTCTGATACTCTGATACTCTTTGTGCAGACTTGTGCCATATTTTTGATCTGTACCATGATTTGATATATTTATCTGATGCAGCTATTTCTGATTCTGACATGTTTCATGAGTTCTCTTTTCTTTGATAGATATTAATGCACATGTGATTATGTTTATCTTGGTCTCATGATGAGTTATATTGTAGATGATGACATATTTTATGCATTTGGATTTATCACTGATATAAATGTGGTTCAAATGATACTTATGTGAATATGAAAATGTATTTTTGGAGTTTTTCTTATGCAAGTAAAATGTACGGATGCACTTAGGATGTAGAATGAAATGCAATGCTTTGAATGCTTTGTTTTTGTATTTTCTTATTTCTCATATATGAATGCAGAATGTAAGTCATGGATATGCAATGACATTGATATTAGTAATATGTGATGATGTAATTAAATTGGATGTAGGAATAGAATGTATTTTGAGCTCAAATCCCTTATACTTTTTGCTTTCTTTAAAAAATGAACCATGCAATCTCTAAATGCAACTATATGCAGACTCTTAGGACTGTCACTAGTTTGCAGATATTGTAACATTTTTATCATCATTGGGTGCTCTTTGGAACAGATACCACCTGATAGTACAATAATCACTAATACCCACTGATATTATGAAAGTATGAATACTATGTTTATTGGATGAAATGTCAGACATAAACTTAGGCATCAAGGCATAGAAGCCAGGATAACAAATTTAGTCACCTTCCTTATATTATATCAGATTCTATGTAAGGTAAGATATTGGACCCACAATGACCTTGAAAATTCATATCCTTGGGTACATTATGCTTCATATACTTTAGCGAGAATCTGAGTTTAGAAAACAGACAAGGAAATTGTTTCAACCTCACCATAGTTTACACATAACAAAGATCGAGATATATGCTGCTATCCACTCATGTTGGAAGCTCTTACCATAAACATCTAAGTTAGGTGAAATTTATAGGATCATTTGGAACAATCACCATACGTAGAAAACCAAGAAAACATTATGCCCCCTATCAATGTGATTCTTTGTCTTTGTGTAGACGTCATGGAGTAACTCGGAAGACATAACAATCATCAATTGAGAATCAATCAAAGAAAACTTATAACTGCTTTTATGACCATAGTTAAAACATCATTGGAACCTAAAAGATTTATAATCAAACCAAGATCAAACTATGTTTAAGTAGTATTGAGAAATAATGATGATTTATTTTTCAAGCGTAGTAGAGATTCATTAATCAAAAATGTGGAATTTAAGCCATATGTTGTTCTGTGTCTATGTGTAACATTTTTCCTGTTTGCAATCCAATGTAGGTCTTAGGGACACCGTTTATGTTAGTGTCATCCTTGTTTTGTGAAAGTGACAGTTTGGTGCAAGTATCAAGAGGCATTGGGTTGCAAGATAAACCATCCTAGGATGACCTAGTAGATGCAACCTATCATGCTAGCAAAGATTCCCCTAGTGCAAAAGGATTTTTTCCCCAAGAGAGAAATGTAGATAAATCCCAAGCAAGGATTGGATATTTGTGAGGAAACAAAGTTATCTCATAGCATAGGTGTAATAGTGAAGGCTTAGTATTGAAAATGTATTGATAGATAGAGAACATAATACAAGTGATGCCTATTTGCCAGGTTTTCACCACTTGGCAGAACTTTTCATTCTTTTTGCTACCAGGATGCCTTTTTTACCAAGTTTTCATCAAGGCACTTTTCTCTTTTTCAAATTGTTTGCTTTTTTCTTTTTTGAATACTTTTGTAGTATCAAGGTGCCTATTTGCTAGGTTTTCACCAAGGATACCTTTCTTCAGGACTTTTTCCACTATTTTTGGAATTTCTTCAGGACCAATTTTATGATGTTTTTGGTATTGTCTGAGCTTTTTCACTACATAGGCTCTTCTAGCAAGACATCAAGCGTAAAACAACTTCAAATGTAGAGTATTGATAGGATCGAAAAGGACATCTCCCTCAGGTGTAGCTAGTTGATAAGCTCCAGTCCCAAAAGTTGCAGTAATGACATAAGGTCCCAACCAATTAGGTTCAAACTTCCCTTTCTTTTCTCTGTTAGGATAATTTTTAGGGTTCTCCTTTAGAACAAGATCCCCCACTTAAAATTGTCCTAGTTTGACCTTTTTATTGTATCCTTTGGACATTCGTGCTTGGTACACCTTCAGATGATCGAGCGCTTGTTGTCTGCGCTCATCAAGTAAGTTTAAAGAATTTACCCTATCGATGCAATATTGTTCATCAGTAACAAGACCTTGTAAAGATACCCGCAAAGATGGGAGTTCAACCTCAATAGGTAGTACTACTTCAACGCCATAGACTAGGGAAAATGGCGTGGCTCTAGTTGGTGTTCTGATGCTTGTTCTGTAGGCCCATAGTGCCAGATTTAATTATAAATGCCAATCTCTGCCAGACATACTCACAGTTCTGTGTAGGATCTTGAGAATATTTATGTTAGATGCATCAGCCTGTCCATTACCTAGAGGATAATAGATTGAGGAGAAATATTGTGTAATATGGAACTGTGTGCAAAGGTCGTCAATGTCTTGGTTTTTAAATTGTCCCCCATTATCTTTTATAATTGAAGAGGGTATCCCATATCTACAGATAATGTAGTTCAAAATGAACATAGCCACCTATTTTCTAGTGGATTTAATTAGTGGCACGACTTTGACCCACTTCATGAAATACTTAGTGGCCGTAATGATGGACTTGTGTCCATTTGAAGAATTAGGATATATTTGTCCAACCAAGTCAAAGACCCATTTCTGAAATGGCCAATGTGTTATGAAAGGTATGCATTCTCTGGCAGGAGCATGGATGAGATTTCCATGTGTTTGGCATTTATGACATGTTTTTGAAAATTGAATAGCATCTTTTTCCATGGTGGGCCAGTAATAGCCCACTCTGAGCAGTTTCTTAGCTAATGAAAATTTGTTTGAGTCTAATCTACATACACCTTCATGGACTTCTTTTAATATGCAACTTGACTCTTCGTATTCTAAACATCTAAGAAGTGTACCATCAAGACCTCATCTATATAAGTTATTAGTAATGAGGACATAACACGATTCTATCCTAATGAAGGCTCATTTTTCATTTCTGGATAGGTCATTGGGAATGGTTTGGTTAGTCAGGTAAGCAATGATCTTAGTATACTGAGATTGGTCTTGGGTGGTTAAAGCATAAATTACTTGGTATTTAGGGGTATCAAAGGTTGGGTAGGATAATTCTTCCACCAAGAAGTCATAGCAGAATTGATGTCCCTCTAGTTGTAATATAGATGCTAATGTAGCCATAGCATCTACAGCTTTATTCTCTATTTTGGGTATCTGTTGGAATGTGATGAAGACAAAGTACTTCTTTAAGTCATCAACCAGTTGCTTTTAGGGCATCAAATTCTCATCTTTGGTTTGATAGCCTCCATTTACTTGATTGATAATGAGCTGGGAGTCACCATACACATTTAACTCTACAATTTTCCACTCCATAGCAAGTTTAATACCTTTCACTAATGCTTCATATTCAAAAATGTTATTTGTGCATGGAAACATTAATTTGTAGGACTTGGATATCTTGTAGCCTTGAGGAGTTATGAATAGAACCCCTTCCCCAAAGCCTCATTGCGTGAAAGAACCATCAAAACACATCTTCCACGGATACTCATTTAGATGCATAATTGTTTCATCAGGGAATTCAATCCTTAAAGGTTCATCATCTTGGAGTGGTGAATCAGCTAGTTAATCTGTGAGTAAATGTCCTTTAATAGCTCTTCTGTCCACATACTCAATGTCAAATTTGCTAAAAATGAGGATCCACTTTGCCAGACGTCCTGTTACTGTTGTTTTTCTTAGGAGGTACTTCAAAGGATCTATCTTTGCAATGAGCCATAATGTATGTGATAGCATGTAATGTCTCAATTTTTGTGATGCAAAGACAACTGATAAGAATTCTTTCTCAATAATGTTGTAATTGAGTTCATAGGAGACTAGTGTTCTACTGTTGTATTAGATTTATCTTTCTTTCTTAGTTTCATCCTCTTGTGATAGTAATACTCCCAGTGATGTGGTTGTATCTAAAATATATAGGAGTAATGGCTTTCAATGAATGGGTTCCATAAGAATAGGAGTAGCCAGGTTCTCTTGTTATTCTTTGAAGTTGGATTCACAATGTTCATCCCATTTGAAGGTGGCCCCTTTGTGTAGCAATTTGGTAAAGGGTTGTGCTCTGTCTGCAAGTTGTGACTTGAACCTCCTGATGGACTAGAGTCTCCCTTGTAATGTCCTCATCTGACTAATGTTGCATGGAGGAGTCATATCTAGTATAGATTTGAATTTTGTAGGGTCTACCTCAAATCCCTTTGCTGAGAGAATAAATCCTAAGAGCTTTCCTGATTGGACCCCAAAGGCACATTTCTTTGGATTTAGCCAGAGTTGAAATTTCTCCATACAATCCAATATTTTCCTTAAGTCATCAATATGTGTAGTATTTTCTTTTGATTTAGCTAAGGTATCATCTACGTAATCCTCCATGTTCTTATGCATCATGTCATGGAATATAGTAGTCATAGCTCTCTGATATGTAGCTCCTGCATTCTTTAGCCCAAACGACATGATGTTCTAGCAAAAGGTTCCCTATGCACATGTGAATGTGGTCTTCTCTTTATCCCCAAGAGCAATTTTAATCGGGTTATAGCTTGAGAAACCATCCATTAATGAGTACATTTGATATCCTGCTATTAAATCTATGATCATATCAATATTAGGTAGTGGAAAATCATCCTTAGGACATGCTTTGTTTAAGTCTATGAAGTCTGTACATATCCTAATAAATTTATCTGATTTAGATACTGGGACCACATTAGAAATCCATCCTGCGTAAGAAATGACTCTAACGAATCCATCATTCAATAATTTTTCTAGCTCTTCTTTTACCAGTAATGCAATATGAGGATGCATCTTTCTTAGTTTCAGTTTCATGGGTTTGATCCTAGGAGCTATAGATAAATGGTGCATTATCAATTCAGGATCTAGCCTAGACATATCTATGTAAGACCATGCAAATTTGATATTTTTCTCTTTTAGGAACTCAGTGAATTGTATCTTCTCCTCATCTGACAAAGATTGTGCTAGGTGAACAATTTGAGGAACTTTAGCTATGCCCAAGTTAACTGGTTGTGTTGGCTCTATCAGAACTAAAGATCTATCTTGTAAGTGCTCAGGGATGATATCAAGAATCTCAACCTTTGGTGCCTCTAAGATGTTGTCACCATCAGATACATCTTTTGTTTTTACTATTTTATAATCTGATACTACCACAACATGGTTTTCACCATTAGTTCTTTTTTTATTTTTTATTTTTCAATTTGTGACTAAGAAACTTGATATCCTCCTATGACATGTTCATGCTCCTTGCATTGGTGGAAGAAGGATAAGGTTCACAAGCATTTAGGTAGAAATCCAAAGTGTAGTCATTAGGGAAGTCGAGGATAGGAGTAGGATCCGTATTAGTCCAATCAATTAGATCTAGATTTGTCAAAGACAAGGAGTTGGATTTTGGGAAGGACAACATCGCATTAGTGTCAAGACTATTAACTGACATGACATGTTTTGTTAAGTTATTCTCTTCGATGTTTAGATCAATAAGTTAGATCATCATTAAAAGGGTCGTTGTTAGTTATATGTGGACCAAACTCTAGTGACTCGTCAGTTGAGTATTCTTCCTCTTCATCTCTTTGTAGGAGGAGACTCCTAGCCTGTCACCTCTGAATCTCTTCTAGATCTAGGAGAACACCAGTCTCTTCATCAATGATTCAAGGAAGGGATACTTCCTTCGCTTCAGGAATATCAATACTGTCAGCAGTAGTGTTAGGATTCTCTCTATGTTCTGATGGAGCTGCAAACATGTGAATCACATCCATTTCAATGTCCTCAGTGGTAATAGATAGCTTATCCCACTCATAATCATGAGAGTTGGTGACTTCGTCATCAGACCTGTTTCAAAATTCAGCAATAGTCACCTGATGTACCCTATTAGCCACATGTAGATCAAAGTGTGGAAAATATAAGACATGTGTGATTGTGACTAACTACCCCCAGCTAGGATGTGAATCCTATTGTCAGGATTTGTCTTTAGTATTTGTCTCTATCAATGGTACCTCTAGATCGTCTCTTGTTGTTTCTTCCACCTCCTGAATAGGAGCTTGTGTTGATAAAGGGATATGGGTGTCTTGTGGTACCTCAAAGCTTGGTACATATCTCTCTCCTTGATATTTGGGATTCTCCATACCAACATGTAGTAACCTCTCATAGGACCATTGTTCTAATTCTGTTTCTTTTGTTTCATCACTCCCTTTGTCAGAGATCAGACTATCCTTTGAAGCAGGTTTGTCAGATTCATTATTAAAACCTAGTCCTATTTTGTCTCTAGTATTTCTGAATTCTATGTCCACAGGTTCAATAAGTCCTCTTCCTATGTCGCCTAAAGGTCCTTTTCCTTTGTATCCCATTTTTTTGAGGAGGTTGCATCCTTTACCATACTGTTCTGGGGATATTTCTACATGTTTTACCTCAGCTTCTTTTGGTTCTCCCCTGTAAAGCCAGGCCAAGACTACCTACTCTTCTATGTTATCTATAGAAGAGGTGGATTCTTTAACCATGCCAGTTGCTTTATGTATTTCTAGCTCTTTAGATGCAGCAGGTGTGAAAGATGAGGAAGGTTTTGCATAAGATCTTGGTGATACCGGTAATTCTATTAATGATGGGGTCATGTACAGCTTGTATTCTCCCATACCTGTTTCTTCAAGTTTTAAGGTTTTTCCAAAGATTTTCATCACCATGTCTTTGGTAGTCTCAGGTAAAATTTCTTTTGGAACCTCCTTGTTATGTGGGACCATACTACCTTCTTTAACATTGTTGCACATATAACTAGCATCGGCAGGAATTGTTACCTCCACTCCATTATGTGGGAATTTGATACACTGGTGGTAAGTAGATGGTACCACTTGCATTTCATGGATCCAAGGTCTCCCTAATAGGATGGCCAAGGGTAAATCCAGAACTTGACATATGACATTCCTTTCATCTGGCCCAATTCTGATGGGTAGAACAATAAGGCCTTTAGAGGATCTTTCTTCCTCATCATAAGCTTTGATAGTGATTTTTCTTCTAGAATCAATGGTTTTTTCTGAGAGACCCAGTTTCCTGATTAGATTAAGGGTACAAATATTCAATCCCATGCCTACATCTATCAATACATGTCTAACACATGATTTATGAATTAGGACTTTGATATGAAGGGGTTGATTATGCGGATGTGTCAATGATTTATCATCCTCTTCAGAAAAAGAGAGGTAATGTGGTGCTGAGATATGGTTAACCATTGCTTGGAATTTGTCTACATCAATATCCTTTGGTACATTTGTTGAATGTAGGACTTGTTCAAGAATTTCCCTATGCACTGAGGAGATTTTAAGTAACTCAAAGATGGAAATTTTAGTAGAGGTTCATTGAAATTCCACCAAGTTATACTTTGTTGTGGGAATAGTAACAGTTTGTTTTGTTGCTATTGGTTTGGGGATAGTAACAATAGGAAACTTGGATGTTGATGCTGGTTTTGATGTGGAATTAGGTCCTTTGATTGTGACTTGTGCTTGACTCTATCTTACCTCATTTATTTGGGAAGATGTGTCTTTAACACCTTTGATTGTGACCACATTAATTGATTTAGTTTTAATGTCTAGCATGTTGATTACATTATCATTATTGGAGTAGGTGTAGTTTACTTCATTTCCTTTCCCTTTAGATGCTTTTTCTTTCTCATAATTAGGGAACAGTTTGTTAAATGTTGTATGGTCTTTGTTGGTAGTGTGTCCTTCCACTTTTATCTTGCCTCCTTCAATAAGGTCCTGTATAACATGTTTGAGTTTCAGACAATTGTTAGTTTTGTGTCCTTTGTTCTTGTGAAAGACACAATAAGAATTATCATCCCACCATCATAGTTTGACCTCTAGTTCCCATGGTTTTGAATCTCAGATTGTGAGAACTTTTTTGTCTAATAGTGTCTTCAAAACAATCTCAAGAGGTTCTCCCAAAGGAGTGAATGTTCTTTGAGGTTTGGAAGTCCATGGTCGACCTTTGACATTCTCATTGTTTTCTTTAGGTATGGAGGTTGTTACCTTGGCATCTTTACTTGCTTGCATGCTATTTGTTAGATTGAACACCTCGGGTTTAGGGTTAACATTAGATGCATCCACAACTCCATCAATGACAATTTTTTTGTTTTCTTTCCACCATTTAGGCTTGGAGTTGGAGTTGGTAGATTTTTTTTCACTTTGAAGAGTGATCTCTCCCTTCTTGACCATAACTTCTTCGATACGGATGGCATTCTTGATCATCCTGTCAAAGTTAGGGGAATCTTGCATTTGTAATGCATAGTTAATTCTAGTATCAAGTTATTAACAAAGATTTCCATCTTTTCAGATTTGGGAATAGCTCTTGAATACCATGCAAAGATTTTCCTCCACCTTTGTAGAAAGTGTGTAAAGGATTTGCTAGTTCTTTGTTTAGTGTTACACAGATCCATGATTGTTACATCGTGTTGTATGTTATATGAGTAATGTTGGATAAATTGTTGAATTAACTCCTCAAAATTTTTTACTTTAGGTGTAAGTTTTGAGAACCAATCCATGGCGTTGCCTCCTAGGCTTCCTAGAAATATCCTCATGAGGTATGTAGGTTCATGCATGTATTATATGCTTAGAGCACAAAAATCTCTCACATGGTCATGTGGATCAGTCTCTCCTGTATACTTGTCGTATTTTGGTCTTGCCATGTTGGGAGGAAACAAAACCACAGTAATACTCTTGTCAAAAGGAAAGGGACAAATGGAGTCTAAAGAGTATTTTGTTTTGGGTTTAGCCTTCTCCTATTTGAGCATCGCAAGTTCAGTTTGCATCAAGGTGAGTTGTTTGGTGAGAATGGAGATAGGAGTTGATACCTCCTTTTCTTTTAGTTGTTCAACATCATAATCCTTGGGTAATTTCATGCCAGTGGATGCTAGATGGAGAAAGTATTTCTCTTTATCTTCACCAATTATCTTTTCCAATGTCTTTTGGAATTTCTTACTCTGTTTGAGTTTATTGTATTCTTCTTCAGTGATGTCTTCTTCACTGTCCGAGTCAAACAAAGGGCCATCAAATTTTGGTTCTTCTTCCTCATCGCTATCTTCATGCTTTTGGTTTTTACCATTGCCATATTTCTCAAAAGACTCACTCCATTCATGAGTGGGTCTATCCATTTCTGGAGAGTCTAAATTGAGTAGGGAATTGCAAGATGCTTCCCCTCGTTGAAAGTGTAGTGATCTAGGAAGTACTTCTAATTCTTTAGAAGTGTACTTGTTGCGTCTTGTGCTAACCATGAAGTTGTGTCTCAAATTTATCAAAGTTTTTCGATAGTGTCAGGTAGTATCTCGAATCGTTCAAGTGAGTGTGTCTAGGTGGAAGTGTCATTTGTGTTTTGGTGGAAGTAAATGATTCTAGTGTTAGAGGGGTAGAATGCCCTGATAGTGAGATGGGAATTAGGTTGTTTTGAAAGGTGAATAGACCACACATATTGAGACTGATTGTGAGAAACCAATAGGACATGCAAGGTAGATATTTGAAAAAGTATTTTGACACAGCAATAGGGAGACTAGAAAAGACAACAGGGATAGACTAAAGAGCCAAAAGGGTATCCAGATAAACTGACTTTCTCTGAGAGGAAATTGTGAAAGTGCCCACTGTCCTAGATGTGAGCTTCCAGATGTGAGCCAGGAAATACAGTATGCAAGATTCTGATGGACTAAATGTGACCTTTCACCCTAGATGCGATGAAGTACTGACTAGATGCAATTCAGGATACCAGATATGATCTTGCACAACTAAATACGAGCCAGGAAATATAGTATGTGAGTATCTGAGGTTCTGTCAATTTTTGTTAATTCTGTCAATTTTTTCTTGGAAGTGCATGAAGTTGGTTTGATCTGGGATCATGTTCTTGGACTTGTCAGTGCGTGAAAAACACATGTAGATTAAGGATTGAATTTTTTTGCTTGTTTTTAAGGTGTTATCTTGTTAATGGTTTTCAGACATATCAAGCAGATTTGCATTGTTAGGGGTGAATAGACACATGCTTACGCCCTATTTTCTAGGTAGAGGATGGAAATCCTTTCTCATTGACTTAGGTACACACTCAAATGCTAATCAGAATACAACCATCACCAAGCATGCAATGGATCTTGTTATGATGTTGTATTAGCTAACTCCAAACACAAGTGAGGGAATGATATGATGAGTGTCTTGGGGAAATTAATTTTTTCCTTACATAAGGATTATCACCCTTTTGGGGATGAATCAGGTAGTTTTGTCTATGAAGTTTGTTGTTTATGATGGGGCAAACCGTTCAAAACCATCTCCCATAGAACTTTACAAGGAAAAATTGAGGCGTATAGCCCTATGAGTACTTAAATAGGTGTAGTCTTGCAAGCAAGATTCAAGCGGCTCTGCTCTACACATACCCAAGCATGTTCAAGGAATGATGTCAAAATTCCAGGAACAAAACCGATTCCATCTTCTTAGGCTTTGGCCTACAAGGAAGCAATTATTTATAGTGAGTTGGAAGGGTTGGCATAAAACCTGTCCTCACTTGGGCCGTTCCTGAGAGATTTTTTCCTCAACCGGTAGGCCCTCTACTATTTAATAAACATACAAAGGATTGGCAAGCATAGGATTTCTAGATTTATGATTCTTTGAAAGAAGAAGAACATACTCTCCTAGTCCATACCGTTTTATCCCAAAACACTTCAATCAAATGTTCATTCCCTCATGCTATTTGAGCTCGATTTAGGTATTCCTAAATTATGAAGACATAGTACTTGAAAGCAAATTTTGATTGTTCAGTTTCCCCAACATTAGGTGATTTTCTTTTCCAATTACTATTTCCAAAATTTAGACAATGAAGTTGTTCAATTATCCCACAAGATTTTAATGCTTTGTGTTGTTTAGTTACTTTCCCAAAATTAGAGGTTTTGTTTGTTTTACCCCAAATTCCTTTCAAATCATAAATTGACTTGTGAGTTTCTGATTTTCCTTAAAAGGAAAAGAGCATATTCCTTTGGTCAATTTAGTATGAGATTGAAAAATGTCTTTAGTTTTTGAAAGAATAAAAAAAATAGAAGTCAAATGGGGGATTGACAACTTGTAAAACCATAAGTCAGTATTCTTTTTCCAATTTCTTTGAACAAGAGAGTCTTCGAAAGTGATCTGCAAACACAAGTGAAGCTTCTTAAAAAGATCAAAACCAAACTGATCAAAATGTTAGAGGTTAGGCAATGAGGCATGCAAGATTTTTAACCAGATGCGATCTTGGAAATACAAAATACAATTCAATATACCAGATGCGAGCCTCTGCTACCAGATACGATAGACTGCTAACCAGATGTGAGCATGTACCAAAAATGACTCAAGAAATCCTGGATGCGAGCCTAGATTTCTACAATGTGAGGGGGTATCCTGGATGCGAGCCTCTAGGACCAGAAATGAGCTTGTACCTGATATCTGGGAAGACAAATTAGCAAAAAATGAACTTGAAATGAGGCAGAATCTGAAATTGGGCCCCATGGTGGGTGCCAGAAATGTGTGTGTTAATTAGTGCACCTGTTATCTACCACACAACATTTCAATAGATCATTGCGTTAGTGAAAAACAAGGGTTAGAAAGCATATATATCACCAAAATAGATCTATTGGTTCCTATCTAGGAGGAGTGTGAAAAATAAAATAATAGGCCTTAGATTATGCATTTGTTAATGACATATACAACCTAGAATGAAAGATTCAAATCAAACTAATCTATTCCATTTAATAAACATGCATCCTAGCTTTAAATATGGAAATTGTAACAATGTATGGTATCAAAACTATGATGCAATATGGATCTATATGAAAATTAGTAGCATAACAATGCTTTCAACTCATCAAAATTATGGGCATTGTAAGAATGCATTCGAAAATTAAGGGCCATTTGAGCTTAAAAACTCATTCTATTTATAGAAGAAATGAGGAGAGAGAGAGAGCGGGGACATGGTTCATTAATGGAGGTGTAAAAACCATTAATGAGGTGTAAGAGGCATTAATACCAAAGGCATTAATGAGGCATGGGCTTGAGAAATCTCCATTAATGAAACATTAATGAGAACAATTAAGAGGCATGGTGATGGGTGTAAGTCTAAGCTTGAGAAAGTGGACTTAGAGGGAGTCAAGCTTGAGAAAGATGACTTTCTCAAGTGGGTTGAATTTCTAATCACAGAATTAGGATTGTGACAACATTAGGAAGGGGGTTAAGATAAGATTAATATTAGGATTAGGCTTAGCATGGGGAAATAGGTTGGGATGGGTTTGAACCCATGGTTAAGGTGGTTGAGATAGGTTAGGTTAGGGGTTAAAGGGATTATTAATGAAATGAATTACATTTAATATATTCATTCAAAAATAGGGAAATTAATTATTTAAGCCTTTGATTTCTTTTGATAATTAATTAGGACTATAGCCAATTAATTAGATTAATTTAGGCTAGAAGATAGGTTTTTGCAAGTGATTAGATATAATAGGGATTTATTTAATTCCTTTTAAATTAATTACTTTAGCCATGTTTTGATTTGGATTGATTTGAATTGAATTGATTGGATTTGATTGGCTAAGGTGATTAATAAAATTTAGTGATTTAAATCACTTAGGAGATTAAATCTGATTTGAATGAATTATGCTAGCCAATTGAAGAGTTATCTGGACATAATTGGGGGTATGATCACACTTATGGAAAATAGGGTCTATAGTCAGAGCAGACCAAATTAGGGTGGTTACACTTTGCACCAGGACTATAGTTGTGGGTTTGAGAGAAAAGTAAAAAAAATGCCTCCACGAAGGAACTATGGTAGAAGAATCACAGGTGCTACATAAGAGGGTTTTAGGGCCCTCAAGAGGCAAGTTAAAGCATTGAAAAAGGATTCATGTAGAGTAGTTGATATTAGGAAAGAGATGAAAGTGAGGATGAATCTGAAAAAGAATGACAATGTGAGGAGTAAGAAGCGACTAGAAACCTTTATGAGGCTATATTTTTTAGGTCCATTTCCAAGATTGCAAAGAGGCCAAAAACTAAAGTTTCTACATTGTCTAGATTTCTGTATCTAGATGAGTTGATCGATTGGATCAATAATATGGAAGAGTATTTTGAGCATGAAAAAGTAGAAGATCTCAAGAGGGTCAAGTTTGCAAAAACCAAGTTGAAAGGTCATGCTAAAATTTGCTGGAAAGAATTTTAGTTGGAGAGGAATAAAAGAGAAAAAGAGAAACTAAAAAGATAGGATCATATGGTGGAAAAATTGAAGAGACAATTCATTCCTATTGATTATGATCTTGATTTGTTGAATAAAATGCAAGGGTTATAGAAAGTAGGAAAATTTGTCCAAGAATATATAGAAGATTTCTATTGAGTCCTGATAAGATTAGGTCATTCTAAGGCCAACAAGAAGAAGGTTTTCCATTACATAAATGGGTTGAAGATGATTATTGAACATGAGATGATAATGGTAAGAATGTCTATTGCTGAAGATGCATATCAATTTGCTTTGAAGTTAGAAGAAAAGATAAACACGAGGATTGAGAAAAAGATAAACACGAGGATTAATATTAAGAAAAAGGGAAGATGTCATGGTAGAATGGTTTGGTGGAAGGTCTTATGGAGGCAAAAATGGAGAAAAGAAGAAGAATGATTTCTCTAGTACCAATCAGAATTAGAGGGGAAATCATTCCTATCAACCTCGCTATCAAAATAATAGAGTTCAAAGAGGAAGAGGACCAGAAAGAGGAGGTTTCCATGCATAATTTTTTTGTACATAAATAAATAGGGATGTTGGAGGATCAATCATATCTCCTAGTTTACATTAGGATGGAGGATGACTCACTATGCTTGAATGAGATCAAGTGCTAAATGGGTATCTCTCATCCTTCTCTAATATGAAGGGTTGATTAGGGGGATATAATTAAATGATACAAGATAGGGGAAAATAAAAAATGCCAAGTTGAAAAATACACAGTTTGACATAAAATAGACAGCTTTGTACGATAACCAAAAATAGGGTCCAGAGGCTGTCACTGACCTCTAAAATCAATTTGAAGTTGTTTTATAGGAAAGAGGGTGCCTTGGGTATCCTGTTCCCAGTGCTTTTCGATGATTAAAATTGCAAACTATTTGCGAGGTCTTAAACTTCCTTGATCTAATCTGGTGTGAGCACCACCTATTCCTACACAGAAAATAAGGAAATTGTTATGTAGAGAGTGGTTTTGCCTCAGTCAAACCCCAATTGAGGAATCAAACTTTGAAATAAAATGAGATATGTTTGAAAGGAAAATATACTGATATGAAATAGAAGCTAGATCTGAATCATAAATTACATTATACCTTGATGGCACAATGATTCTTTGGATGTAATCACAAGTGTTAATACAATAGATTGAAATCTGCGAAAACCCAAAACAAAATCATGAAATATATGGCTTACACAATGATTGTTGTAGTTTTCCAACATGCTTCATGATGATGAAGAAGAATACTTTGAAGGCTTGAAGACTTGGATGCTTGAATACCTTGAGATGCTTGAATTGATATGATCTCCTTGTGTTGTCAATTTTGTTGATTGATTGTTGAATCATTAAAACATATTTTTGTAGAATATGTTGGGTTATAATACATATATATGATGACATTGATGTTTTGTCATTGATGTCAACATGTTTCTACTATTTGTGACAGTCTTCCTGACATGTTCAATGACAAGATTGGTTTGGTATGACTATTGTATTAAAGATCATATGTTTTGAATGTATAAATAGTTTCAAGGATGTTTGTAGTTGAATTATGTAAATTTACATAGGTTCACAGGGTGATTTGAGTAATTTATGGATGATTGATTAAAGGCTAGAATTTTTTATGTTCAGGAAGAGAAAATGTTTCAGATTTTAGATCAGTGTAGTTTGTTTATGCAATATTTCTGGTTGCTAACCTGGTGGTCAGTTTAGGACATGGAGGTGTATCATCAGCTAGATTGGTTCATGATTTGGATGTTGGAAAGCTTATTTTTTTGAGTGACAGAGGTTGTTGATTGGTTTTCTTGTTGAACAATGCAAAGATAAAACTAAATTTTGAGACAGTTGTTTTGATTGTTGCTATGATATTTCAAGTTGCTTAAATCATTTCATATTTGTGTTTCTAGATCAAGTTGAGCTATGTTATCAGATTTGGTGATTTTCTTGTGGTGTATCAGTGTTCTTATTATTCTTCACTAACATGTTAGTGTAGCGTGTTGTGATGGATTCAGGTGTGATTTATGGAGTTGGAGCTTGTTCGAGGATGAATACTTGAATCCTTACTATGTATTTGTCAAAATGTCTTGGATCGCATTGATGATTGTATTATATTTGATAAAATATTTGTAATTAAGGTTTGTGAACAACCTTGAAGAAATAAGTTGATGAATTGTATAAATTTAATGATGTAATTGTTGTCACTAAGGATTGCACCTGAAAGAGCTAAGTATGAAACTCAACAATCCTGTGAAACATGGGAATGCATCCAAGTTATGGGTAACCTATAATGGAAGTAGACCTATGGATTAAGGGTCGGATTCCCCTTGAATCACCTTAAACTTAAACTAAAACTTTTTGGAGGAAAGGGAGAGAGAGTGCATGAATTGAAAACTGGACTTAAAACCTAGGTGATTCACCAAAACTTTGAAGATTGAGAGATTGTAAAAAATGCTCACAATATGACTTAAACACAACTTTGAATTCACATATTTTTCCTACTTATATTATTTCATTTGAGATTAACAAGGTACAAATTGTCAATGAGAAGGAAATGAATGATTTTCTCAACTCAAAGACTTATGAGAGCACACAAATCAAACTTTAGGCAATAGTACATGCCTTCTAAACATCAAATGAACAATATGCCAAGTAGAGGATTAACTTGAATCACAAAAACCTGACCAAAAAATAATTAAATAACCCATAAGACAATAGGAAAAAGAGGATCGCTATTATTTATTTGACTAAAAGGAACTGAGGAGAACAGTCTGCTTCTCAGAGCTACAAGCATTCAAATCTCTGAGTGAGATATAATGAAATAACCGCCTCTACAAAAAAAATGAGAGGTATAAATAGGTGAGTGCCCCAAAATATGCATTTCCAAAGAATCTGGAAATCACCATGCCAAACTCAACCAAATCCGGGACTGGATGTAGCGATATATCTAAAAATCTGCATTTTTAGGTCCACTAAAATGTTGTTCAAATCTGGATATCAGGTTCCCAGATTTGTAGGGGTAGGTGAGAAGGAGTTTAGAATCATGCATTAACCATAATCTTCCTACCAAACTGAATCTATTCCCCCCTCCAAACATGCTTGACAAGTGATATTTGCCCATATGATTTATAAAATATCTTTGGAATAATATTTACAATAATAGAATATGCATGATTTACATTAATGCATCCCATTTTAAATTAATTAATGACCCTAAGAGAGGTATGCTATTAAAATATCCATAATAGGACCTAGGGTATGCATTTACAATCTTGAGTTTACCCCTAAATGACATGTTCAAAGCATTAAAAACATTGTTAACACAATCCTCACCTTGCTATAGCATACATATTAGCCCTTACCTTATCCTTAAACACATTTCCCTCTTACCATATGTTCAAATATTAAAACATAACCCGTTATTTTCCTTGAAACATAATTTTGACCACTCTTAATCAAACTGGAAGGAGAAAACATGGTTTTTGTGCCCTAACTGCTACTTTTGAGGAAAGAAACCATGACTTTTTGGAAAGTTGCAGTTCTGGATCGATCTTGCCCTGGCTTTGCTGGAGCTTGGAACCATTTTAATGATCAAGGTAAGTTTTTCATTCGTTTTATCTTGTGGCTTTGATAAAAATGTGTTCTTCTCTGCATATTTTCTCCATCAAGCTGTCTTCAATCTGCATCCTTGCATCTTTGTTTTGATCATCAAGCTAAATCTACGTTGCATCTTTGTCGGGGATTTGATCTCAATGTTGTGTCTTCATCTTTGGATAGACCTAGGGAATCTTTTGTTGTTTGAATGTTTGCATTTACTATTTGGTTTTCACTAGTTATCATGGGAAAACTAGGGCATTACTTTTATTAATTTGAAAAGAATGCTACTTTGCATCCATAGAAGATGGTGCCTTGGTATTGTAATGTTGTTTGTGCTTGATAGATATTATTATAGAAAGGTTTACCTTGCTGCTATCCCCATGGCGTGGTTTTGACTGCTTGCTATTTAATCACTTTTGAATGTATTAACTCTATCTTTTGCCTCCATATAATGGGTTGTTATGATGCTATGTTTGCCTTTTACGTCACTTGCTGGAAATAATCACAAATATTGTATTGTTATCACCTTCATTCTAGGTCGTGGCTTATAGAGGATATTGTTGTTTCTTATGCTTTGAATGAGATATTTGGACTTCTTTGTAAGAATATTTCTATTTTGTGACTCCATAGGGGATGGCGCCAAGATGTTGCATTTGGTTCTTGATTGATAGACATAATAGAAGTAGCATCTTTGATTTTTTGAACTCTATTGAAGGCCACGACTATACATGTTTGCTACATTAAACTTGTTGGAAATATTTACAACATTGCCATTATTGTTTTAATATTGCTGGCTATGCACTTTAAGAAAGGAAATATGTCATTTGACTCCATAGGAAGGGTCACCATGACCTCTATTTCTATCTATACTTCATTAAAACCCTTAGTACAGTCATCTTACCTTGTTGTTATCTCCTTGAGGCCGCGAGCTATGACTATTTTCTTAGATTCTGGAACATATCTTCCTCTTTTGCATCCATAGGAAGAAGTCCCATGATGTTATAATGTCATCCATGGATGATTTTTTCAATGTGTGGCTCCACTTTTGTTCTTTTGTTATTGTTTATGGGCGTACATAGGCTCTTTTTAATGTTGTTTACAACATATTTTCTCATCATGTTGCTTCAAATAGACATTGTATTTGTAAGCTCTATTATGCATCATTGCTAGATGCCTCTCTAGATGTTCTACTATTGTTTTTAACAAGCTATATGCAGATTCTCAAACATGCATATCCTCGTTTCTCATGTGAAACCAATAAGTGATGATAACTCTAAAATTCATATGTTGTTTTACTACTTATTCACACATGATGTGCATGTACTTGATGCATAAATTCATATGCAAAACACCATACCTTTTTTTGTTATGAACTTGGAGGTGCAGGGATATGCTTGAGGCATGTTCCATCATTTTTGTGTGTCTAGAAATGTCCCCAAATGTTGAGATCCACTATACTATGTTGTGATGATTCTGTAGAATGTGTCATATGTATCATGCATTTGCTGTATTTGTTTCTGTGTCTTCATACACCATTGATATTGTATCCTAGTTTTTGATTGGAAGATATCCTTATGCACCATTAATTTACCTTACTTTCATGTATTCTGAATGCTCCATGACTACTGCTGCTTTTGGTGCATCTTTATAAGTGTTTTTTCTTTACAAATTTGAGCTCCCCAAAGGTGGCTTGTGATGGCTTCCCTTGAAGGCTTCTGATTGCAATGCAATGGAATTTATTGCAATATTAATGCAATGTCATAGCTTCTTCTATATCTGCACATGGAACAAACAAATTAGTGAAAACATGGTATCCTTCTTTCCTCTGCAACATTGTTGTGAGTATGTTCATGCCTTGAGCATGGTTACCTCCTTTTGGCATATGGCTGATTTCATGCATGCATGAATGGAGGTGTATGTAGATAAATTTTTATCATGCATTTCTTAGATCCATTGGATCTAAACCCATTTCTTCTATTTCTTGTAGGTTCTAGATCCAATCAGGAGCATACTAGAGTTACACCTGGGTCAAAACCTCTTCTTCTTTTCAGGCAATGTCTGGTACTCTGTTATTTATGTTAATTTTCTTTTGTGCATGTATGTAGTTAGCCATAGATTTCTAGGAGTTGTCTATGCTCACTGCTTGTGTGAGCTTAGATAAGTGCTTTAATTCCCTTTTGCACATACTTGTCATTTATGTTCAAACTGAATATGATCCAATGTATATATCATTTCATTTCCTAGATATCTTAGTTTGATTCTTTCCTTTATGTACTTTTCATTTTCACCTTTTAGGAAATGAACACAAACTTAATTCAGATCACTAATAATGCACATGCTAGGTTATTTATCAACTCACCTACTAATTAGGCTAACAACCCTAACCAATTTAATGAACATAAAAATGGGTAAAATTTATGGTGACCTCAGCTAAGTACTTGCCTGCTAAGTACCCCTTTTTGGCTAGTTGCCTTCATCGTCCATTGGGTATAGAGTCCTCTGGTTCCCACCACTAAAACTTGGCTTAAACTCTGAAAAACAATAGCTCCTTCTCCTGAAAAAACAAACTAAATGCCTAAGGTATGGTTGTATTATTCTAAGGGATTCATCCTGTGAGTATGAATGGTTTGTATTAGTGGGTCTTCAACTCACTAATACAAATCACTGATTCTTTCTTGATGAAGCTTTGAAAATGGAATGAATGTATCTTTGGCTTATTTCTAACAACAAAAAATTGGAAACACAATTGAAACTAAAACAAAACTTGTGCTACAACACTTAGGGAACACAGGCAACAGGAACTGAACCATCTAACTACTATTGTACAGGGGTAGTACTTTGACCTCAATAACATTACTTGAGGTGAATTACATTCACGGGAATGGGAAATTCTTCTCCCTCCATAGAAGACAACTAAAAGGAATTATTGGCTTTACATCTTGTGACCATGAAGGGTCCACTCCAAATTACATCAAACTTAGTGTGCCTCCCAGGTTTATTCTTCAACTCGTCCCACTTAAGGACCAGGTCTCCTTCCTTGAAAAACCTAGGCATGGACTTCTTGTCAAAGGTTTTCTTCATCTAAACCTGATGGCTTTCTATCTTTTCCAATACTAGTTTCCTTGTTTCCTCAAGTTCCATCAGTTTAGCAAGCCTTACTTAAATGGAATCTTCTTGTACTAGTTCAATTTCCTTGATTAAATTAAAAGTAGGTAATTCAATGGAAATATGAACTTTAGCTTCTTTCCCATAGACTAGAAAGTATGGAGAGTTACCTATGGATCTCTTAAGGGTTATTATATCTACCCACAAGGCTAGCTTCAAATTTCTATGCCAATCTCTTTGATTCCCTTCAATAGTTGTCTTAATGATCCTGATCAGGTTCTTATTTGTCAATTCTTCTTGACCATTACCCTGAGGGTAATAGTTAGATGAGGTATTCAGGATGATGTTATTATTCAATTCCCTATCTAAAATCTTCATCCCTAGGAAGGCTAGGGCACTGTCTGAGACAATAGAGTTTGGTGTGCCGAATCTGGCTACCATGTCTTGGTAGAAGTTGAGGACAGATCCTTCAGTTGCATCTTTTAGTGTTATGGCCTCTTCCCACTTAGTGAAATAATATATGATGGTGAGGATCCACTTGCAACTAGCACTAGAGGGTGGGTTGATGGGGCCAATGAAATCTAACCCCCACTTCATGAAAGGTTTCTCCACCTTAATAGGATGCAATGGTAGAGCTGCCAACTTCTGCTTGCATGCAAATAAAGCATAATTTTTACATTTCCTTACCTAGGCAAAGGCATCTTTGTGTAGATTGGGCCAGTAGTATCCTACCCTCATTATTTTTAGAGTAGTAGTTCTAGCTTCAAAATGGCCTCTATATGCTCCATCATGGAATTCTTCAAGAATTCTGTCCATTTGATCTGACTCATCACACCTTAACAAAACACTATTGTAGTCTTTTCTATATTAAAAACCATTCAAAATGAAAAAGGGGATGGCCTGAAGCCAAAAATACCTTCTCTTGTCTCTCTTAAGGCCTTAGGGACACTCACCAGTTAGGAGGTAGTGCCTCATCTCTGTTGTCCAACTTATGGGGGCTACATTTTGATTTATCAGGACAACATCTTCTTTTTGTTGACTGCTGTCATTTTTTCCTTCAGTTATTTGTTCGCACAGTCCTTTTCCCCTTATCACCTTAGTGAATTTGATTTAAACATTGTATTCCATTACTTTAGTGATCCATCAGCTCTTTTGTGGCTCAAATCTTTGTTTAAAAGAAAGTCTTTAACGCAAGGATGGACAACCATTAGATGGACTATATTATTTGAAAGCAAATGCCTAAACTTTTTAAAAATCCTCACTGCTTCTAGGATATACTTTTCCACAGGGGTGTAGTTCAACTCATACCCATCTAATCCCTGGCTATAGAAGGCCACTGGTTTCTCCTACTTGTCATCATTCCGTTGAACTAGTATGGATGATATAGTGTCGTTATTCCCAAAGGCATAAAGAATAAAGTATTTTGAGAAATTTGGGTTTACCAGAGTAAGATCAGAGGCTATTGCCTCCTTTACTTCTTTAAAAGACCTTTTACCTTCACTTGTCCAATGAAAGGTAACATTCTTTTTTAGCATCTGTGTCATGGGTTTCATCAATGCTACAATATTTGGGATAAATCTCCTTAAGAATTTGATTCTCCCCAGGAAACTTTGAAGCCCCTTCTTATGTGCTAGAAATGGCAATGTTAGGATCGCACTTATCCTCTCAAGGTGAATATTTGTACCCTTTTTGGAGACAATACACCCCAGAAGCCTGCCTTCATGAACAACAAAAATGCACTTCTTGGGGTTCAAGGAGACCCCAAATTCTCTGCACCTTTCAAAGATCTCCTTCAAATGGGCCAAGTGATCATTGGTATTATTTGAAAAAATAGTTATGTCATCTAGATAAACTAGGACAAACTTATACATTAAGCTAGAAAATTCCATTACTGTGGCCTTTTGGAAAGTAGAACCAACATTAGATAACCCAAAAGGAATTTTTTTGTATGCCATGGTGCCCCATTTAGTTGCAAAGGTTATTTTTAACTAATATTCTTCTTTCACCAAGATCTGGTTATAACCAAAAAAACCATCTAATAATGAAAATTTGTCATATCTTGATACTAATTATAGTATCTATTCCATGGAGGGAAATGGATGGTGATCCTTTAGTAAATCTTGATTAAGATCTTTGAAATCCACACACAATCAGATTTCACCATTCTTTTTCCTAACAGGCACCAAGTTAGAAACCCAGGAAGTATGCTTGATAGAAAATATAATGTTATCCTCAATCATCTTCCTTTATTCTTCTTTCATTAACACCTCTAGCTTAGGGTTTATAGGCCTCTATTTCTGTCTTACATGTTTAGCATTAGGTTCAAGTTCAATGGTGTGCTGGGCTAAATGAGGATCAAATAATTTCAAATCATGGTATTCCCATGTGAATACATCACTAAATTATTGGCATAATGAAACAAAAGCTTTCTATTCAGACTGTGTACATACCTTTCCCAACTTTAGGAACTTATCCTAGAGTATCTCAAATGTTTGGTAGTGTTCCTCTTTTACTACCATTCTTTCCTTTTCTCCCCTAAGCTGATCATCAAGGTCAAATATAGACTCAAGGGTGACCAACCCTTTGGGAAATTTGTTAGTTTTTAACTGCAATATGTGATCATTGTATTGATGAGAATGTTTACTTTGATTAGCATTAGAAAACTTAGCTTCTTCCATCAAAAAAATTAGTATATGTTCATCACTTTCAAATATTTTCTAGCTTACCTAATTATCTGAGACTAAAGATCTTACAAGGGCCTTCACATACTGCTGCCCTTATGTGTTCTTGACCTCTTTAGGAATGTCATATTCAGCCCCCATAGTAGCCAACTTGTCTGCTTTTTGTTTCTGATTTCTTAGAACAAAGATCAGATTAAAAGCATCAAAACCTTCAATCAGATCCCAAAATCTGTGTTTATACATCTTGAGCACATCATTTTTTGTGAGGTTAGTATTATGAATCTGATTAAATACTAACTCATTATCACCAAAGAATTGCAAACACTTGATGCCTTTCTTCCTGGCACATTCTAAGCCATGAATTAAGGCTTCATATTCTGTTGTATTATTAGTGCAACTAAATAAAAATCATAAAGAAGAGTAATAACTTTGATTATCTGGTGAAACTAGAAAAACCCCTCTTCCTACACCAATCTTGCTTCTAGCACCATCAAAGAACAACTAACATAGCTCATTATCTTTCTTTTCTAGGTCCTCTTTCTTCATCAAATTTGGGATCACTACATTTTGTTCATGAATGATATACATCCCTATGCCAGACACTTCCATATTCTTGAAGGGATCATCCTTCGGGTTTTCTTCTGCCCACTCATCTAAGACAATATCTGGGATAGTCTCAATAGTGGTCTCTGGTTCTAAAAAACAAGCTCTAATTCATAGAATGTAAGGTGGGAATTGATGGGACTAGCCGTATAGGGCTCTACATGGTCTTTTGAAAAGGCTTCTAATTTAATCCTAACCCTTGTACCATACCTAGTTCTAAAATACAAATAAGATCAATTTGAGGAAAGGTATCTACCCAACTTGGCAGTAAAGTCTCTGCTAAGGAAAATGGAAAATTAGGGTGGTAGGTCAATAACATAGATGTCTTGGGGAATTGAAAAGTTAAGACACTCGTGCAAAGTGAGGCTTAGGTCCTTTATCACTCCAATTTTATTGACTGATGACCCATCTAATTGGACAACATGCCTATCTAGAGGCTCAAAGGATAGTCCTAAGGTGTCAGCCAATTGCTTAGGTATAACTGAGTTGCTTGCTCCTGAGTCAATCATATAGTTATGCACTAAACAATTTCCAATAACAAGAGTGACATATAAAGGAGGGGGCTTGACTTGTGAAGTCTACTAGTTATTTGTGGGTTTTATGCTCTCTTTCACATTCTATTCTTTCTGAGACACATCAAACATTAAAATCTTAGGCTTCTCTCAAACATCTTTATCCGTTAATGCAATTTTAGAAAAAGCATCAATCATTAACTCCTTTTTCCCAGGAATGGCTAAAGTATCTAGCATGGGTACACTTATGGAATTTTTCTTCATTTGTTCAACAATATTGAAGGAACCCAAGCTTACCTTTGGTTGTCCCTTTCCTGTAGCAACTTTTGATTGTGCTGGTGTAGGTTGTACCACTACTTTCATAGGCTCCTTGGCCGGTATAGATTATCCTTGAGGAAATATTTGAACAACCTCAGGCTGAGAAACCACCATCGAGGTCTTTTGATTATTTGAAAGTGGTTGTTCTACCTCCATAGCCCTCTTCTTAGACCTTGTATTAGCTGAAAATGGAGCACAATTCTGGTTTTCATTGGGAAAAGAGTTAACCCCATAGAATTCCTCACTCTTCAAATTCATGAGAGCCACATCAGGTGTACTGTGCTCACTTGGGATAGCTAACTGATTCTACTACATTTAAGGCTCTTGTGGTACCTCTGGTTGTGCCATAAAATTGTTCTACTTCACAAGAGTTTGGATAAATCCATTGGGGCACAATCCCTGAATGTGTTGCTGGTTGCATGGGCAATTCCACTCATAATCTTCGGCCATGTTGTTTTGTGCTACAGGAAAAATTTCTCTACGAGCACTAGGAATGTTAGGATTCTAGGGTTGGATGACTCTTTGATTATAGTTCCTTGCTTGGCCCTACTGCCCTCATTGGTAATGAGGTCTATTCTGCTGATATTGGGCCTGATATAGAGCCTAGTAAGGTTGTTGGTAGGGTTGTTAATGAGGCTGAAACTGCTTCTTTTTGAGACTAACCAGCTCATTAGTAACACTTTTCAAGGCCCTTTTTATCTCATTAAGCTCTTGGGACTGGTCCACAACTGGATTAATAGCTTGTTGAGAAGGATTTGGGATAGGTGGAATAGATGCCAAGGCTAGAATTATTTCAGGAATGGGTTGAATTCTAGAAAGATGGGCATTGGAGGCCTTGGGGCTATTTTACCCACTTGAATGAGGCTATTCTCTGCCCTTCTAGAAATATCAAAAGTGGCTAGTAATGTATCCCCTCCCATAGACTGGATCATTACAGAAATATGACTATTAAAGGACCTCAAATAATATAGAAAAGCATGCTGGTTTGAAGGCCTAACTGCTGCATGGATTCTTTTCCATGTCCTCTGGAATCTAAAATTGAAATCCATCATATGTTCATGGGGTGACCTCTTTATGGTATTCAAATGTTCTACCAAGGATAGATGATCATAGTTATCTTCAAACTAGGTAGTAAGGATGGTACCTAGATCATCCTAGTTTTCTATAGAGTTCACTGCTAAACCCCTAAACCATTGCAAAGTTTTTCCCTTAATGGATGCAACCAAAAACCTTACAGCTACATCATCATGGATTATGTGATAAAGACCATAGAGGGATGCAACATCTCTTATGTGTTTGATGCAGTCAAGGTTGGAGGATCCAAGAATGGATTTTCCAAATGTGCAGTAACACCAGAATAACACAACAGAATAACAAAAAACTCAAGATATATCAATATCAATTTTATATAATCTCAGATCATCAAATTACATACAATATGCCAGGTTGTAAGGCCTTCCCGGTTAGGACCAATTACATCAATAATAAATAATATCTCACAAGATCCAACTATCTATCCTATAGCTAAGTGGAAGAAACCATATCTAAACTTGTGCTTGCAAGCCACCAAGCAATCTAAAATCTCCGTCTACCCACTTACAAATATCTGCAATAGCTTAAAATCCTTCAGCTTATTCACTTCTCCTTCTTTCCACCCCCAAAATAAGAACAATGAAACAAATATATGCAAGAGTCCACCAAATAAGTCAGCGCTCAAAACCATAAGAGAGACCTAGATTTAGGTCCACATAGATCCCAATGAGAGACCCCACATTAATTCAGAAACAGAAATTAAATGAATAAGTCAGCCAAAGATCCAACTCCAAAAATAAGAATCTCAGGCCAAGCATGACTGAAAATAAGAAACCATCGGTAAGAGCATACCCCAGCATCAGAAAACCCATCAGTGAAAATAGGATCATCATAGAAACTGAATTCCATAGGTGAACATAGAACCATCACAAAGACCAAATAAGCATGCCCGAGAAACAAAAATCGAGCAACAGAGAACAAGCATGCCCAATAAACAAAACCTGAGCAACAGAGAAAAAACATGCCCAAGAAACAGAACCCGAGCAATAAAGAACAAACTAAAGAACGAAGAAAATATCTTTTTGGTTGAGCAGGATTGCCAAGAATCCTAGGATGCTCCTGCATTAGACACCCCAAGTAAAGAAGATGTTCCCGTAAAGGAAATCATGAACATCCTAAGGGAATCAGAACATGTATACCATACTTGTTCTTAACCCATATCTCCTTTTGCCTTTCATTCCATGCTTTCTTCATTCTGTCCATCACTCCATTCAAATAGTTCATCTCTTTTGTATTTCTCTCAGGTCTCTTTCCTCTAACTATTAGTAGCTGCTACCGTTCCTCTTCACCCGACTGACTAATCAACTCATTATCATCTGCATCTCTCTGTGTCACTAGTGTCAACATCTTCTGCACCACCTTAGTCAAATATATTATCTATTTCTTCATCTTTGTAATCTCTTCAGAGATGTTATTATCCTTTTCTTCACCAATAGGTTCATCCACTCTCTTCTCCTCATGCTTGTCACTATCATTCAGACAACATCTGAT
Source organism: Thuja plicata (assembly GCA_018584345.1). Classification (NCBI taxonomy): domain Eukaryota; kingdom Viridiplantae; phylum Streptophyta; class Pinopsida; order Cupressales; family Cupressaceae; genus Thuja; species Thuja plicata. The sequence continues at coordinate 2,737,814 of MU227966.1, read as the reverse complement.
AACTCCACATCTCTGAGTCTCTGCTTCTTGTAAAGGTATTAGTTTATGGTTAGATTCTCCCTGCCTCACCACATATGTATTTGCATGACCATCAAACATAACATGTCTGTCATACTGCCAAGGTCTACTGAGAAATAGGTGACAAGAATCTATATGTATTATATCACATAATATATCATCATAATAAGATCCAATCTTAAAATTAACAAGGCATTGTTCTTCAACCCTAACCTTAGACACATCTTGTATCCAACTAATTTGATAAGGATTAGGATGTCTCCTCCTTTCCAAATTCAATTTACTAACCATCTCTTCTAAAAAAAAGTTCTCGGAACTACCACCATAAATTAGGACATTACATACCTTATCCTTGCACTTACATTTGGTTCTGAACAAATTTCTTCTTTGATAAGAATTAGTTTTCTTCGAGGGCAGGAAATTCCTCCTAAGCAAAAGATTCACATTTTCCCCCTTAGGTTCATTCTTAGCAACCTCATTCACCACAACATTTTAGTGATTACTAACCCTCTTATCTACATGGGGACATTCAAATGACTGATGTTCTTCTTCTCCATAGTTTTAATAAGTACCTCTGAATACACCTCTACCTGTTCTTCTCCTCAAATTCATAGGTTTTGGTTCATCTTCAACTTTCAGTTTATCTTTAGTGACTGCTCTTGTTTCTCTTTCCCTCAAGAATTACCATAATGTCTTCTTTTCAACTTATCTTCTACCTTCAGTGAATATTGATAAGCATCCTCCATAGATTCAATCTTCAACATACCAATCTCACCTTGGATATTTAATCTCAGACCATTAACATACCTTGCCACCTTTTCCTTAGAAATTTCTCTATGTCCAGACCAAATTGTCAACTTGTAGAACTCCTCGGTATAATCTCCTACAATCATCTCTTTCTATTTCAGGTTCTGCAATTTCTTAAACAACTCAAGTTCATAATCGGTAGGAATGAACTTAGCCTTCAAATTTTCCACCATTAACCTCCATCAATTGATCTTCATCTCACCTTCTTCCTCTTGGTCCCTCTACAATTCTTTCCACCAAAGAGCAGCATGTCCTTTCAACTTAGTTTGTGCCAACTTTACTCTAAGTGGATCTTCAATGTCTTCCAGCTCAAAGTATTCTTCCAACTCATCGATCCAATCAATCAGGTCCTTGGGCTTCAATGTACCTGAAATAGTAGAAACCTCCATTCAATAATTTGTACTCAACCTTGCACCAGATCTCTGCAACTGACCATATCTGTCTCCTCCAAATCTTGCGATTCGATTAGTTTTGTCATCTCCACTAGATCCAGCAGCTTCAAAATCTTTATTATCTTCTTCATAGCCATCATCTATTCTAGGACCTCTCTTTAATCCAACATTTCTGATACCTTCTATGATTTCATTCTTCATTGTCGTCATCTCAAATTTGAATCTTTCTATTATCCTTGATTCCACTTCCTCAGAAAGATTTGTAATTTCCCTAGGGTCCAATCTTCTTGGAGGCATCTAACCAAATCTTTGAAAACCCTAAGCTCCACAAGAAACAAACTAGTAGCTCTGCTACCACCTAATGCAGTCAAGGTCAGAGGATCTAAGAATGGACTGTCCAAAGTTGCAGCAACACCAGAATAACATAGCGGAATAACACACAACTCAAGATATATCAATATCAATTTTATATTATCTTTGATCATCAAATTACATACAACATATCAGGCTATAAGGATTTCCCAGTTAGGTCCAATTACATCAATAATAAATAAGATCTTGCAGGATCCAACTAGTTAAGTGGAGAAAACCAGATTTGAACTTGTGCTTGCAAGCCACCAAGCAATCAACAATCTCTATCTACCCACTTACAACTATCTGCAATAGCTTACAATCCTTCAGCTTATTCGCTTCTCCTTCTTTCCACCCCAAAACTAAGAACAATGAAACAAATATAAAGAAGATTCCACCAAAGAAGTCGGTGCTCAAAACCATAAGAGAGACCCAGATTTAGGTCCACACAGATCCCAATAAGCGACCCCACATTAATTCAGTAACATAAATTAAATGAATAAGTTGGCCAAAGATACAACTCCCAAAATAAGCATCTCACGCCAAGCATGACCAAAAATCAGAAACCATCGGTAAGAGCATACCTGACCATCATAAAACTCGTCTTTGAACACAGGAACCACCATAGAAACCGAAACCTGTCGGTGAACACAAAACCATCACAGTGACCAAAGAAGCATGCCCGAGAAATATAACCCAATCAATAAAGAACAAGCATGCCCAAGAAATAGAGCCCGAGCAACAAAGAACAAGCATGCTCGAGAAATAGAACCTGAGCAACAGAGAACAAACTAAAGAACAAAGAAAACATCTTTTTGGTTTAGCACGATGGCCAAGAATCCTAGGATTCTCTTGCATTAGTGTTCAATGGCTGAGGTGTGATCCTCTCCTGTAAAGCTTGGTAGGATTTTAAGAGCTCCTATGGGTATATCATTATGTTGTTGTAAATTTAGAGGGCTACCTGGTTAAAGGCTACGAAAGTCTGATTTATGGCCATTGGTGGGTTTGGAATAACTTGAACTACAAGGGGAAGTTGAGTTATTAGAGGTGGTAAAATGCTAGGAGTACCTGAAGATATAGTATGCTGAGATGTGCTAGGCTTGGATTGAGTGCACTTGGTTGTCTTATCTCTCTTCTTGGATGGAGGTAGCTTTGTTTAATCAAAAGATTTCTTTCTCTGCCTGGTAGTGTATGTGTTAATTTTGGCCTTGTTAATCAACCACACACTTCAACATAGTCCTTCTTCACCAGGTACAAACAAGACTGAATATGAGTTATTCATCCTGCCTGCCTATGTGATTCAACCTGTTGCCTTCTATCTAGATGGGGTTTTTGAATTTTGCTCTCAGGACGAGAGTCTCACAACCATGGACCAATCTAAGAACGAAGGATTTATCATGATGAATGCAATACAATGCAAGATTATGCTAAGAAATGAAATATGAGAGATTAAGCTAAGACATGAT
>MU227966.1:2697080-2717234 GCA_018584345.1 Thuja plicata | reverse complement strand
TTTTTCTCAATTATCTGAATAATTAAATTCAATTATTGAAATGAGGATATTTATTTAATAATTAAATATTATTTAATTCCTTTTTCATGTGTCTCAACTAAAGAGGGTGAATTTAATTTAATTAAAGTGCTAGGACTTTATTAATTAAATTAATTCGATCATAAGGTTTGTTTAGCCAAATAGATATTTAGGAATTAAATATGATGTATGATTAATACAGATTTAGGATTTTCTGCATTTGACACTCAGGTTGAGTAGAGTCAGTGAAAACTCAGAATTGCCTAGTACAATAGGACTTTGATGATTTAGAAGAGCGAAAAATGCAACAAAATTGGTTAGGGTTGCAAGATGCCAATTTTGGGGTGTTACAGGTAGGTATCTCGTTCACATGCTAACAAGAATATTATGCATCAAACAAAGTTAGAGTTGCTAGGTATGATATCCCACAAATCAAAATAAGAACATAGTTACTACTCACACCAAACAGAAACTCATATGAAATATTTTAGAATACTGGTTCAAAAGAACCGGTCCCACTAGGTGTGCTAAAAAATATTGTCACTAAGGATTGCACCTGAAAGAGATAAGTATGAAACTCAGAAATCCTGTGAAACATGGGAATACTTCCAGGTTGTGTGGAACCTATAATCAAAGTAGACCTCTAGATTAAGGGTCAGCTTCCCCTTGAATCACCTTAAACTTAAACTAAAACTTTTTGGAGGAAAGGGAAAGAGAGTGCATGAATTGAAAACTGGACTTAAAACCTAGGTGGTTCACCAAAACTTTAAAGATCCATAGATTGTTAAAAATGCTCACAATATGACTTAAACACAACTTGGAATTCACAGATTTATCCTACTTATATTATTTCTTTTGAGAATAACATGGTGCAGGTTGTCAATGAGAAGGAAATGAATGAATTTCTCAACTCAAAGACTTATGAGAGCACACAAATCGGACTTTAGGTAATAGTACATGCCTTATAAACATGAAATGAAAAATATGCCAAGTAGAGGATTAACTTGAATCACAATAACCTGACCAAAAAATCATTATATAATCTAGAAGACAAAAGGAAAAAGAGGATCTCTATTATGTATTTGACCAAAAGGAACTGAGGAGAACAGTCTACTTCTCAGAGCTACAAGCATTCAAATATCAGAGTGAGGTAGAATGAAAGAATTTCCTCTACACAAAAAATGAGAGGTATAAATAGGTGAGAACCCCAAAATCTGCATGTCCAAAGAATCTGGAAATCACTATGCCAAACTCCAACAAATATGGGATTGGATGCATGGATATATCTAAAAATCTGCATTTTTAGGTCCACCAAAATGGTGTTCAAATCTAGATATTAGGTTCTTGGGTTTGTAGGGGTTGGTGAGAAGGAATTGAGAATCATGCCTTAAGCATAATCATCCTACCAAACTAAATCTATCCCCCCTCTAATCATGCTTGACAAGTGATATTTTCCCAAATGATTTATAAAATATCTTGGACAAATATTTACAATAATAGAATATTACCTGATTTACATTAATGCATCCCATTTTAAATTAATTAATGACCCTAAGAGAGGTATGATATTAAAATAGCCATGATAGGACCTAGGGTATGCATTTATAATCTTGATTTTTCCCCTAAATGACACGTTCAAAGCACTAAAAACATTGTTAACACAATCCTCACCTTGCTATAGCATACATATTAGCCCTTACCTTATTCTTAAACACATTTCCCTCTTACCATTTGTTCAAATATTAAAACATAACCTGTTATTTGCCTTCAAACATATGTTTAACCACTCTTCATTGAATTGCATAGATAAAACACGGGTTTTGTGCCCTAACTGCTGCTTTTGAGGAAAGAAACCATGATTTTTTGGAAAGTTACAATTCTGAATCGATCTTGCCCTGGCTTTCCTGGAGCTTGGAACCATTTTAATGATCAAGGTAAGTTTTTCATTCATTGCATCTTGTGGTTTTGATAAAAACATGTTCTACTCTACATATTTTGTCCATCGAGCTATCTTCAATATGCATCCTTGCATGTTTTTTTTGATCATCAAGCTGCATCTACCTTGCATCTTTGTTGGGGCTATGATCTTATTGTTGTGTATTCATCTCTAGATAGATATAGGGCATCTTTTGTTGTTCAAATGTTTGCATTTACTGTTTGGTTTTCACTGGTTATCATGGGCGAACTAGGACATTACTTTTATTACTTTGAAAAGAATGCTACTTTGTATCAATAGAAGATGGTGCCTTGGTATTGTAATGTTGTTTGTGCTTGATGGAGATTATTATAGAAAGGTTTACCTTGCTTCTATCCCCATGGTGTGGTTTTGACTGCTTGCTGTTTACTCACTTTTGAATATATTAACTCTATCTTTTGCCTCCATACAATGGGCTGTTATGATGCTATGTTTTCCTTTTACACTTTCTGGAAACAATCACAAACATTTTATTGTTATTACCTTCATTCCAGAATGCGGCTTATAGAGAATATTGTTGTTTCTTATGCTTTGAATGAGATATTTGGACTTCTTTATAAGAACATTTCTATTTTTTGACTCCATAGGGGATGGCGCCAAGATGTTTCATTTGGTTCTTGATTGACAGACATAATAGAAGTAGCATATTTGATTTTATGAACTGTATTGAAGGCCACAACTATGCATGTCTGCTGCATTAAACTTGTTGGAAATATTTACAACATTTCCATTGTTGTTTTGATATTGCTAGTTATGCACTTTAAGAAAGGAAAGATGGCATTTAACTTGATAGGAAGGGTCTCCATGACCTCTATTTCTATCTATGCTTCATTAAAACCCTTATTACAGTCATCTTACCTTGTTTTTATCTCCTTGAGGCCACGAGCTATGACTATTTTCTCAGATTCTGGAACATATCTTCCTCTTTTGCATCCACAAGAAGAAGTGCCATGATGTTATAATGTCATCCATGGATTTGTTTTGCAATGTGTAGCCCCACTTTTGTTATTTTTTTGATGTTTATGGGCGTACATAGGCTCTTTTAATGTTGTTTACAACATATTTGCTCATTATATTGCTTGAAATAGATACTGTATTTGTAAGCTCTATAATGCATCATTGCTAGATGCCTCTTCAGATGTTCTACTACTATTTTTAACAAGGTATATGCAGATTCTCAAACATGCATATCATCTTCGCTCATGTGCAACCAATAAGTGATGCTAACTTTGAAATTCATATGTTGTTTTACTACTTATTCACACATGATGTGCATGTACTTAATGCATAGATTCATATACGAAAAACCATACCTTTTGTTGTTATGAACTTGGAGGTGTAGCGATATGCTTGAGACATGTACTATCATTTTTGTGTGTCTAGAAATATCCCCAAATGCTGAGATCAACTATACTATGCTGTGATGATTCTGCGGAATGTGTCATATGTATCATGCATTTGCTATATTTTTTTCTGTGTCTTCATACACCATTGATAGTGTATCATAATTTTTGATTGGAAACTGTCCTTATGCACCATTATTATACCTTGATTTCATGTATTATGAATGCTCCATGGCTACTGCTTCTTTTTGTGCATCTTTATAAGTGTTTTTCTTTGCAAATTGGAGCTCCCCAAAGGTGGCTTGTGATGGCTTCCCTTAAAGGCTTCCGATTGCAATGCAATGACATTTATTGCAATATAAATGCAATGTCACAACTTCTTTTATATCTGCACATGGAACAAACAAATTAGTGAAAGCATGGTATCCTTCTTTCCTCTACAACATTGTTGTGAGTATGTTCATGCTCGGAGCATGGTTCCCTCCTTCTGATATATGGCTGATTTTATGCATGCATGACTGGAGGTGTATGTAGATAACTACTTATCATGCATTTCTTATATCCATTGGATCTAAACTCATTTCTTCTCTTTCTTACAAGTTCTAAATCCAATCAGGAGCATACTCGAGTCACACCTAGGTCAAAACCTCTTCTTCTTTTCAGGCAATGTCTGGTACCCTATTATTTATGTTCATTTTCTTTTGTGCATGTATGTAGTTAGCCATAGATTTCTAGGAGTTGGCTATGCTCATGGCCTATGTGATCTTAGATAAGTGCTTTACTTACCTTTTTCACATACTTGTCATTTATGTTGAAACTGAATATGATCCAATGTATATATTATTTCATTTCTTGGATATCTTAGTTTTATTCTTTTCTTTATGTACTTTCCATTTTCAGCTTTTAGGAAATGAACAAAAAATTAATTCAGATCACTAATAATGTGCAAACTAGATTATTTAGCAACTCACCTAGTAAGTAGGCTAACAACCCTAACCAATTGAATGAACATAAAAATGGGTAACAGTAATATCCTTTATGGATCAGATGTGTGCATGTGAAGGAAGAGGATTGTGTATGCGAAGAGGTAAGAGAGGATTCTACAATTGAGGTGGAGATATGATGTACTTTATTGGTATAATATAGATGATATCAATCAGTTCATGATTAGTGGATTGTATTCCATAATGTATTGTTGTCCATCTACTTGATGTAATGCAGTGATGCTTCCTTTGGGTTGTAGCCCTTATTTTATTTGAGAAGTCAGATTTATGCCGCATGCTTGAATGCATGCGCATTCTATTAGGATTAAGTAATACTGAGAGGGGGGTAAATCAGTATTAAAGCACTTTAATATAGAATTTAACAAATTCAAACTTAAGTAAGTAATTATTGAAGTAAGAAGATCACACACATAAAGTAGACAACTCATAACACCATGATTTGTTAATGAGGAAACCCTGGCCAAGGGAAAACCTTGGTGGGAATGAACCTAAAAAATGATGCACTAAGAGTATAGTTTCCCTGTTAGGAGCTGAATATTAAATTTAGTATATATCCCTGTCAAAGGATAGATAAACCCTGTTAGGTGTATACAATGAGCTCACTGCTCTTACAATGCAAAACTTTCTTTTACAATAATTTAACAAAAAATTAACTATACAAGCATATGCTATGATCAAGTAGTCCAATTATAGCTTGAAACATCCTCTATCTAATTTTGACATCATAATGCATGTATCTATTCCACACACATCTTTGCATATATATTCGATCTCATAACTTTTTGTTGGAGATTTGCCTTTATGCAAATAGTTGACTGTATGTTGTCATTGATGACAACATATAGTATACAACAATGAACTATATTCAGTTTTTAGTATGGATAAGTGGAAGCCTTGTGTGGTTGTTTTTATGTTTCAAACATAGCCACTATACCTTGTACATACACACAGATTTAGAAGTTTAGTAACAGTTGAGTTATGTTACTCTGTTTACCAGCCTCAGTTTCAGAAGATTATTTTCAGGAAGCCGAATATAAATTTATTAATTCTTTAGTTGCACCTATCTATAGGATATGCATGTTTAGAATCATGTTTAGTTATGAGTTAAAGACAATTAACCAAAGGTGCTAATTGTGTTTCATCCAAAGCATGACATTTGGGTAATTTTGGTGGAGCCAACTACTTGAAGTGACGCGTCTATTCATTTTGAGTTGTGCAGTTCTAATTATGATTGCATGGTTAGTATAGCTGACTTGAGAAGCATTGAAGGGACTCCTATAGCTGACATATTCATATCTTTTGGAGAAGATACTTATAGTAGTTCATTTTTTAATCGCTAAGTGTCAATGATAAGAAAAGAGACAGAAAAGGAACAGAGATGAATGTCAGTTGTTTTGGGATAGTAAAGACATTTCATTCATCAGACAAAGATCTATGTGAAGAAGTAGTGAAAGCATACAATACATTGGAACTGATCAAGACAGCAGGTCTACTAAAATATTTCATTATTAGATATAGTGTATATCTATTTTACTGAAGGTTGCAGCCTTCATCATTTTAGCAGTGAGTCCTCACCCCTAACAGGGTTATTTGTAAAAGACTCCTAACAAGGTCTGACCCTTAACCAGGTCACTGTACTGACTGCATTGTAAAGATCAACAGCTAACAGGGTTGTAAGATCTTCTAACAGAGATTATTATACTCAAGTATAGTTCTTTATGGGTGCTAATTCCCACCGGGGTTTTTACCTATTTTTGTTTCCCCGTAACCAAAATTGTGGTGTTCTATCTTGTGTTATCTGAATGTGTAAATGCTTAATGTTATTCTGTAATTAATTAGAGAAAATAATTAAACTAGCTGATAATTGATTCACCCCCCCTCTCAGTTATCCCTTGGGACTATTCCAACAATCGGTATCAGAGCCTAGTGCCTTGGAGAGAAAGCCTAACAGCTTAAGGTAGATCAAATGGCATACTTCAGGAAAGAGAGTCCTAAGTTTGATGGAGAGAATTATCTTGAATAGAAGAACAAAATGATAACACATCTTCAGTGCATTGGTTTTGAGATCTATGAGATTGCTACTCATGCAATTAATGTTCCCACCTTGAAAGACCTTGTAGAAGAAGACTCTACAAATAAGAAAAAGGAAGTATTCACCTAAAATGCGATTACCAAAGAAGCCCTAATCAGTGCCCTATCTGACAGTGAATTTTTTGAGATCAAGAAGGTAGAAAAAGCATACTTAATTTGGAAATACCTAGAAGATATGTTTAAAGGAGACATCCAAGCCAAGAATGCACACAGAAAGACATGGAAGAAAAGATACAACAATTTAGAGATGCTACCTGAGAAAAACATCAGAGGTTACAATCAGAGGATTAATGAAGTAGTCTCGGGTATTAGGAATAATGGTAGATAAATTTCAAAGGATGATATAATGGACAAACTAATGACCACATTGACAACATATTATGAAAGAAATATAAACTTCTTGGATGAAACCATGCAATTCTCAAAGGACTTCAAAAGAGAAACCCTGATCTAAAAAATATCAGCATTTGAGATATCAAGATTGAAGACAAAACCTAAAATGGAAACAACTTTCAAAGCCTCAGTCCATGGTAAGAAATCCTTGAACATCTCTAGTAACAATGAGAAAGAAGAATTTGATACAGAACTAGAAGAAATCATTGCTATGATTTCTAAGAAATAAAGGAAGGGAAAAGGTAAATATGAAGGACAACTATCATTCAAATGTTTTTCATGCAACAAAGTTGGCCACTTTACATCCAAGTGTCCTACTAGAGTGAAGAAGTACAGATCAGATCACAAACCCAAATATACTAAGGAATTCTATCATGCTGAAGATGGTGTAACTGATGATGACTCAGGAGAAGATGAAATTGGATTCGTTGCAATTAAAGATAATAAAAAAATGATTGATCAAATAGAAATTGAAGATGAAAAGAAAGAACAAGAATTGGCTTTAGTTTCTCAAGCTAATATCAGAACAAACTGGATCATAGACAATGGGTGTTCACATCACATGACAGGTGAAAAAGATATATTTGTACATCTAGACAAGTACAAAGGTGGCATGGTTAGATTTGGAGATAACACTCCCAAACCTATCATAGGAAGAGGATCTATCACCTTAGATAGAAATAACAAGATAGATGATGTTCTATATGTTGATGGTTTGCATCATAACTTACTAAGTGTTGGAAAGCTGCTAGATAAAGGATATCAGTTGGAATTCAAAAACAACAGATGCATCATTAACAACAAAGAAGGAGACATGATTGCATCAGGTTCAAAGACCAAAGGTAATGTTTTTCAGCTTAAATCTTAAGTAATCTGTTTTATTGCAAAAGTGGGTGACAGTTGGCTTTGGCACAAAAGACTTTGTCATATCAATTTTGACAACATGGTGAAGATAAGTAATGTAAAGGCAGTAAGAGACCTTCCAAGTATTGCAAGACAAGTTGATACTATGTGTAGGGACTGTGTGATGGGGAAGCATGTGAGAACCTCATTCAAAAGAAAACAGAACTCTGCAGAGAACAAATTAGACCTAATACATATAGACTTATGTGGACCTACTCAAACAAGATCATACTAAGGTGAATGGTATTTCATTTTGTTTGTAGATGATTTATCCAGGATGATGTGGGTTGCTTTTTTGAAAGACAAATCTGAAGCTTTTGAGAAGTTCAAAATATTCAAAGCTAAAGTTGAAAATGAATCTGGATTAAAGATAAAATGTTTGAGATCTGATAGAGGAGGAGAATTCAACTCCGACAAGTTTCTTGAGTACTGCGAAGAACATGGGATCAAAAGACAACTAAGTGCACCTAGAACCCCTCAAAAAAATGGAATTGCAGAGAGGAGGAACAAGATAATACTTGAAACAGTGTGCACTATCATTATTGAAGGAAAAGTTCCACACACCTATTGGAGAGATGCAATTAACATTGCAGTCTCTACTATCAATAGAATTCAAATGAGACCAAGCACAAAAAAAATGCCTTATGAAATTTGGTTTGGTAATGTACCTATAGTAAAGTACTTCATAATCTTTGGAAGAAAGTGCTACATCAAGAGAGATGATGGCGTTGGAAAATTTGATGCTAGAAATGATGAAGGTATTTTTCTTGGTTACTCTACTAAGAGAAAAGCTTATAGATGTTTTAATTTAAGGCTGGAGAAAATCATTGAAAGTGCACATGTGAAGATTGATGAGAAGTTCATGATTCAAGAGAGATATTATTAATACACACCTATGATTGAACATGAACCTAGACCTATCAATAAAGATATAGTTATTGAAGAAATGTTTGACTATATTGATGTATCAATCAACAACCCTAAACCAAGTCAAGAAGAGTCACAGATTACAGATGAGAGTGTCACACCTAAAATCTCAAAATACACATCTAAATACCACTCTAAAGAAGATATCATTGGAGATTAGAGCTGTAAAATCTTGACAAGATCCAGAGCAAAAGGTTTAACAATTGATGAAGAGGTATGCTTACTTTCACAAATTGAACCCTTAAGTGTTGAAGATGCATACAATGATTCATATTAGCAAAATGCAATGCACGAAGAATTAGATCAAATAATGAAGAATGATACATGGGAATTGGTCCCTAGACCTTGTGACAAAAATGTGATTGGAACCAAGTGGATATTCAGAAACAAAATGAATGAAGATGGTATAGTAATAAGAAATAAAGCAAGATTGGTATGTAAAGGATATGTGCAAAGAGAAGGAATTGACTATTCTGATACATTTTCCCCTGTGAGCAGACTAGAAGCTATAAAGTTGTTTTTAGCTTATGCAACATTCAAGAACTTCAAAGTATATCAGATGGATGTCAAGTTAGCATTTCTGAACGGTGACTTGAAGGAAGAAGTTTACATAGAGAAGCCTAAAGATTCAAACTTTCAGAGAAACCAGACATGGTATGCAGGTTAAAGAAATCCCTATATGGACTCAAACAGACCCCAAGAGCATGGTATGGGAGACTTGATGCCTACTTAACAAAGATTGGATTCAAAAAGGGAGCAATAGATTGCAACTTATTGATCAGAGAGACACTTGAAGGATTACTACTTGTTTCTATCTTTGTTGATGACATTATATTTGGAGGTAATGACAAGCTTAGTGAAGAATTTGCAAAAGAGATGCAGAGTGAATTTGAAATGAGCATGATTGGACCTATAAAATACTTTTTGGGATTAAATGTAAAGAAGACATATAGAGGTATATTCATAAATCAGTCCAAATATGTAAAGGAGATATTGAAGACATTCAAGATGGAAGATTACAAACTAGTAATCACTCCTATGGTAACATGAAGCAAGCTTTCTAAAAATGATGAATCCGCAGAAGTTGAAAAAACACTTTACAAATCCATGATTGGAAAACTCATATATCTCACTCAATCAAGACTAGACATATCTAATGTAGTTGGTGTTTTTGGGAGATTTGCAGCTAAACCTAAACAGAATCACCTGATGGCAATAAAAAGAATATTCAGGTATCTAAAGGGAACTATAGACTATGGTTTATGGTATCCTAACTTTGAAAATATAGAAATTCATGTATACATAGATGCAGATTGGGCAGGTTGCATTGATGAAAGAAAGAGAACCTCAAGAGGAGCAGTATTTCTTAGAGACAGGTTGGTTACTTGGACAAGCAAGAAGCAAAACTATATTTATCAGTCAACAGCAGAAGCTGAGTATGTAGCAGCCGCATTGAATTGTTCAACAATGGTTTGGATCAAACAGATGATTAAAGACTTTGGAATTTAGATTGACTATCCCATTGTCATCCATTGTGATAACACCAACACTATTAATATGTCAAAGAACCTTGTGATGCACGCAAAGACAAAACACATAGAAATAAAATATCACTTTCTAAGAGAAAATTTGCAGAAGGAGAAGTGAAGCTGGATTATGTGAGCACTAAAGATCAGTTGGCAGACATATTCATGAAACCTCTATCAAAAGATACTTTTGAGTATCTCATGAAGAAGCTTAGAGTAATTCCCTTTCCTAAGTTTGATTAGAAATTATAGTAAATAAATCATTCCTTGGTGACTGATGAGTGGTTGACTACTCTACTTCTAGAGTAGGCTTATTTGTGTTTGGTACCCTTTTCCATTGATGTCAAAGGGGGAGTATATAGTAAGGGGGAACACATACTCTGGGGGAGTATATAGTCATGAAAATAAAAACACAGTTAGAGGAGCTGCAGCAGTGAAGAGGAACCTTTGATGAGGATATTGAGAATATTGTAAAAAGAAAGAAGACACTTTTGGATTGATGGTGTTTTTAATAATATGTTGCCATCAATGTCAAAGGGGAGATTGTTGGAGATTTTCCTTTGTGCAAATAGTTGACTGTATGTTTGTAATTGATGACACCATATAGTATACAGTAGTGAAATGTATTCAGTTTTAAGTATGGATAAGTGGAAGCCTTGCGCGGTTGTTTTTATGTTTCAAACATAGCCACTATACCTTTTACATACATGTAGATTCAGAAGATCAGTAACAGTTGAGTTATTTTACTCTGTTTACCAGCCTCAGTTTTAGAAGACTATTTTTAGGAAGGCGACAGTAAATTTATTAATTCTTTAGTTGTGCCTATCTATGGGATATGCATGTTCAAAGTCATGTTTAGTTATGATTTAAAGACAATTAACCAAAGGCGCTAATCGTGTTTCATCCGAAGCATGACGTTTGGGTAATTTTGGTGGAGCCAACTACGTGAAGTGATGCGTCTATTTATTTTGAGTTGCGTGGTTCTAATTATGATTATGTGCTTATTATAGCCAAATTGAGAAGCATTGAAGGGAATCCTATAGCCGACATGTTCATATCTTTTGGAGAAGATACTTATAGTAGTTCATTTTGTAATCACTAAGTGTGAATGATAAGAAAAGAGACAGAAAAAGAACACAGCAAAATGTTAGTTGTTTTTGGATAGTAAAGACATTTTATTCATTAGACAAAGATATATGTGAAGAATCAATGAAAGCATACAATACATTGGAACTGATCAAGACAATAGGTCTACTCAAACATCTCATTTTCAGATATAGTGTATATCTATTTTACTGAAGGTTGTAGCCTTCATCATTTTAGCAGTGAGCTTTTGGATAGTGAGTCCTCACCCCTAATAGGGTTATTTGTAAGACTCCTAACAAGATCCAAACCTTAACCAGGTCACTATAATTATTTCATTGTAAAGATCAACTCCTAACAAGGTTGTAAGATCTTCTAACAGGGATTATTATACTCAAGTACAGTTCTTTTTGGGTGCTAATTCCCACTGGGGTTTTTATCTATTTTGGTTTCCCTGTAACCAAAATTGTGGTGTTCTATCTTGTGTTATCTGAATGTGTAAATGCTTAATGTTATTCTATAAATAATTGGAGAAAATAATTAAACTAGTTGATAACTGATTCACCCCCCCTCTTAGTTATCCCTTGGGACTAGTCCAACACTTTCCAGTCGGCTCTTAATTACATCACAAAATATGTCCACCACTTAATCAAATAGAAAATAAATAGTCGATGATCATACATCAACAAAATTAGGGTAGGACCCAAACCAAATCCAAAGTAGCACTTCTGGATTCTACATTATACTCCCTTAAACATTGTGATCACTCATTTGCCTTGTTACATTTTCTTCGCGTAACTTCAACAAGTTGTAACTCTCTCTAGTCAACTCCAAAATACAATTGACCTTAACTAAAGGTCTATTAAATCCCATAGTACACTCCTCTAAGATTTATTGACTTATTTCGTTACATACTGTGCTTGCGAGGCAAAACTATACAAATCTACTCTATCAACTACTTTTTTGACTTAGACATTTCTCCAAATAAAATCTCCAAAACTGGAATGTACTCCAAGCGACCATGCCAATAAGTAGTGTTTCCATAAATGAAAACCTCTATGATATACTCATCAGGGCACTTTCCAACAATCTCCCCCTTTGGAATTGATGGCAACACTTAGTGAAAAATTACTACCCAATGCTAAACTATTGTATATACATCTCTAATTAGTGATAATCCTCAAAGGATCATAAGTTGTCATTAGTATACAAGGAAATAGTTTTTGGACTGTCGGTAACATGATCATCGCATGAAAGTATTTAGTCAGGAGAAGAGGTCACCAAAATAGTCAAGCACAATGATCACTAAAATCAGTGAACACCAAGAGCACTGTCACCAACAGACAATTCACAAAGTAAACTGAGAGCACGGTTCACAAAGTAACCCAAGAGTAGTATGTCTTTAGAGACATCACTGAGAACCAGTCTACCGAGAGATAGTTTTATTTGTTAGAAAAGTGGATCTGAGATACATGTCAGCTAATACACTTTAAGTTTTAAATTATCTTTGTGCTTAGCTATAAAACTATTTCTTGAGGATCAAGTAAAGCATAAGTAATTATTTTAATCATTCTAACTGATTGTAAACATGCAAACTAGGAGATCAAGGTCAAGATGTAAACCTTTGATCATAGAGTTTTTCTTGTAAAGCATGAAACCTAATTAGGTCAAAACCTTTGTATATATAGATATATAATCATTCAAGAACATGATGATTGTAGCCGCAAAAGACATCTATGGATCAGACAAAGAGTTTCATGCAGAAGGACACAAATGAAAGAATTTAGTTATGAAGAACTAGATTCAAGGCTACTGAGAAGAATAGACGTATTATTCATCATAATTAGGTGATACATAATTTTGGGAACTTAAAGGATCTATATTCAGCAATTCAAGATTGCAAGTCATCAGGTCATAAGTATTTTTTACTACTCTCTAACAATTGTAGCAAATAGAAGATATCCTTACAGTAGGTGGACTTAACAGTCTTTTTGTAAATCTCTTAACCGAGTGCACACTTAACATTATTGTTAAAATATCTTAACCAAGTAGATCTAAAAAGTCTAAAATGTTACTCCTAACAGGGTAAGATCATCAAAAGTGATCACACTTGTAGCCTTAACCGACGCCTTCCATTCTGCAGATAGTGAATCTTTGTAGGTTTCATCCCCACCGCAAATTTTACCTTCTAACAGGGGTTTTATACATTGCCAATTATTGTGTTATGTGTAACTAAGTTTCATGAATGTTTCTATGATTTTTTACATGCACTTACATTTATGTTATGATATTACATGCATAAGGTAGAAAAACAATATGGTCGGTAACGCAAGAAAATATTTCTAAGGGTTAATTGATAAATTTGTTTAAGGATACTGATTCACCCCTCCCCTCTTAGTACACACCCTTCCATTATTCCAACAATTGGTATCAGAGCTAGATCTCTTATTTGGAAAATTTTAGATCACTCGAGATAAAAGATCATAGAATAGAAAGGTATAATCTTGATAAGAATATTGAGAATCAAAAGTTGGAGACATAGATTTTCTCTGAGAAATACAAAGAAGAAAGAAACAAGATGAAACAATTATTGGCTAAAATAAAAGTCATGGCATCTCACTACAATGAAAAAAACTATCATGAAGAAGAGATACCTAATTTGTTTGAGTCATCAGGATCTACATCTGGTAATACATTTGACACATCTGAAGGAAGCATTACAAGTCTAAATGAAATCAATCAACATCTGACTGAACAAGTGAAGGTACTGCGGATCGGTCAAGTGACACAAATAGTGAGAATGATTGATGTTATGAATAATTCTAGACAAGCTAAACAAGAAAGAATATTAGCTATTGATGACACGAGGAAGATCACTGAAAAGATGCAAGTGAAAGAATTTGAAATACAAAGACTTACTGAACATCACATTGAAATCACCAATCAAATAGTTCTTATGAGTCATGAGACCAACCGAGTGAACATAGAACTTAATGGGAAATTGGAAGCTATTGGTGAACTAATAGAAGAAAATGAGAACCTTAAGCATGAAGAAAACATTCAACAACAATATAATGATATGATCAAGAAAGATTAAGAGAGTAAATAAAGAATGGATGATTTAGGGTATACCGAGCATGGAGAATCATCAAACCAAGCTGATCAAAAAGATGTCTACACAAATCCAAGACCAAAGAAGCAGTCATGCAATCACTGTGGAAAAATAGGCCACACATCAAATGTTTGCAGGAGCAAAGCTAAAGGTATTCCTACATCTACTTCTACATTGACAGGTAATTGTTATAATTGTAACAAACATGGACAAAAAGGACATGAATGCAGATCTAAGGTATAAAAAACAAACAAGGAATCCTAATTGGAATAATATTTCTCCACTTGCAGAATTCATGGCCACACATCTTATGAATGCAGAAAAAATAAAAAACAGTTCTGGAAACCTAAAGAGCAAGAAAATGCCTATAAACTAAGAAGAGTCAGTAACTTATATGTTTGGGATTACAACACATGGGTAAATTGCACAACATGTGGTAGATATGGACACATAGATGCAAACTTCATGAGGAAATGGATATGAAGATTGAGGAACTGGAATAACTTCAGAATGACATGCTTACACTGTCATAAGGTCGGTCACCCAAGAAAGGACTATAGAGACCGAGTGATAGAGTCAAGCACTTTTGCAAATGGAAACACTATTGAAGATATCAGGAGAATGAGAAATCAAACATGGAGGAAAGCTTAGAGGAAAGATGATACTGGACCAAACACTACAATAGGTGACACCTCATCTAATGGATTAGGTTATTTCACCACCCCCACCTAAGAAAAAAAGTAAGTATGGAACTGCACTCTAGTACAAAGTTATATTTTGCATCAGTTCCAATATTCATTGATAATATGCCAAATTAGCATGAATGGAAATGCACTATGGTATTACTTGTTATGATTTTGTGAATAAAATCTCATCTGTCAATACATACCGAGCATTGTCGGTATACATATGAAAAATAATCAAGTCTTCACTACATACTGAGCACTGTCGGTGAACATGTGAAAAGTGCAAATAAGTTATCACTTACCCCAAGCATTGTATAATTACCAAGGATGAATTCTCTGGTATAATACCTGAGAATATTTGTTTTGTCAACCAAGTGGTAGCTAAATAATTAGTTGCACCACTTAGGTTGTTTTCTATAAATAGGGAAACAAAGAGTTCATTCATTCACCAAGATAAAATGAGAAAATAAAAGAGCGAAGAAGAGTGACTAAGAGTGACAAGATTGAAGAATGATTCACAACTGATTCAAAGGATACTGCAACATATTTTGAGCACTTACCACTATCAACCAATAAGTACCAAGACTTACCAAGCACACAGTTAATTTGAAAAGAAGCCCTAATTTCATGAACAATGGAAAATACCTCACAAGTCTCAAAGATCAAGAACATGAAGGACAAGAAGATCAACCTTATTAAGAACACAACCTATGAGGAACCTAATTATAAGTTTTTCCCAGAGGTTGCTTCACAACCCGATGACAAAGGAGCATTCTCAAGCATCCCTCCTAGGGTTTTTTTGGTTGAAGATATCCACACATATGTCCACTGCAAGGTTGCAGAAATTAGATAGATTAAGATTGAAGAAGCTTACGAAATTCTTTGTACAGATGGAAACCTAAAAGATGAACACAAGTACATTGAGGTGAAAGGGTTAAACAATCCCCTACTATTCCTGAGAGAATTTAAGACCAAATGGATAAACATTGTACTTAGCCAAGTACATGATAGAAAAATGTGGTTGGATGAACCAAAACAGATCACAAAGAATGTGATTCACACTGTAATAGGTTATCCCATAACTGATAAGGAAAAAGCCCTAAAGCATCCTTCACACCCCGATATTGAAAAAATAACTAAGACAAAACAAGACAGAAGAGGGTTGAAACTCAATAAAATCACCTACCTTGAGATGAAATTTGGTGCATGTGTGATTGGGTACAAAATATTTCAAGCTAGCAGAATGGGCAACATAGCTTGTGGAGCAATTGACACTACTTATAAGATTGTAAAGAAGGGACTTCGACTAGACTTATCTGAGCTTCTACTAAAGTAACTATAAGAAAAAATGAGGAAAATTAGGTCAACTAGATCTAATTCATGTAAGTTCGGTTCACTCCTTATGTGCACATTCTTCTATTTTAAAATTTTCTTCCTCTCTGTCAGTAATGTCAATTGAGACACAACCCGACCAATAACTGCACAGATTAGTGAACTCATTAAGTCACTAGGGGATAACTTCACATCTATAATAAATGCATACTTCACCACTTTCAAGGATAGAATGTAAAAGAGAATGAGAATCCCTACACAACTTTTTGTACAGTACAAAGATGACATATGTTTCATAGTGGACACCGACACCACTCTAATCAAACCAGCTATACCAAGAACAACATGGTTGCCACCATTGGACTATGAGATCAACATTGATTAGGCTACAAAGGCTAATGAAGCCTTACTAAATGAACTAGTGGATAAATTACTAAGCATATTTGGAACATATGAGGAAGCCTATTAGGATTAGGATCACTGAGAAGGGGGGGGGTGAAACAATGATCTATCAATTAATACTTTTTCTGATTATCTAAATATTTACTTAAATACTTAGGTACTGAACTTGAATATCAATGTAGGTAAGATAAATATACAATAAAGATAACACCACATATGATTATGGGGAAACCCAATGTAGGTGAAAATCCTAGTGGGAATTAGTACCCACAAATATTTTGTACTAGTGTCTTATGATCCTTGTTAGAAGATCCTTAATCCTGTTAGGAGTTGTCTTTACAATACATGATGTACAGTGACCTTGTTAAGGGTCGGACCCTGTTAGGAGTATTTTACAATAACCCTACTAGGAATGGTGGACTCACTATCCAAGGAATCACTATCCAAGGACTCACTATCAAATGGTAAAGGCTACAACCTTCTGGATCTTCGATACACATTGTATCTGCAAGGTGAACTGATGTTGTGACATTGCTTGTCTGATCAGTTCCTTTTGTGTGCTGATGCTTTAACCTCTTATAAACCATTATAAATTTTTTTAATATACTCTAAAAGATTCTAATTCAATATCTATATCATCAACATATGACAGATATAACTTTTTTTCTTTAACACTCTGCTATGCTTTTCTTATCTCTGGCTTTCGCAATTTTTCCGATCACAAATGACCTTCTATAAGTACTTCCTCAAAAGAAAAAAACATGTTAGCTTTAGGAAAATTTTTACTATCTATCTTGATCAATTAAATAATAACATAACCCTTCATTAATTTGGCACAACATCAGTTACAACTGTTTTACTCAAACCGAACAGACGCGTCTCTTCACACAGTCCGCTCCACCAAATTAGCTCTAACATCTTTATCTGGATGAATCAAGTCATGCGCCTTTAACCAAAGATGATTAGATAAATAAAAATAACTAATACAAAGATGAAATTCCTAAGTATATGTGCAACTTCTATACCAAAACAATCTTTGTTGGCTCTTTCCATGATCTTTGTCCTGTTCTGGCATTCACTAGCTGTACCTCTTCAACTGGTTGTATCTTCTAAATAATTGTAGATCTGATCATGCTCTCTTAGAATTAGAATGTAAACATACTCATAATTTTATCTTCCAAGGAACATAGCATTTTAATAACAAATTAAAATACGCTAATCAAAACTATAACAGTCTATTCCTTGCTCTGTCCTGTTCTTTCCTTTACTGTCTCAGTCACTTCATCTTGCTGTAACTTCTTCATACTTGCAGACCTGATCATTCTCTCTTAGAATTATCATGAATACATAATTATAAGATTATCTTCAAAGGAACATGCCCTAACTCGGTCGTATGCACATGCACTAATGCTCTGTTCTTCTAGTACTCTGCTAACTATCCAGTCTTCTGTACTTAGCCAATTTCTGATCTTCTGATAATGTGTGCTGACTCCAAAAACTCATATGACTTTGTTTCCATAATGAAAACAATAAATAGAGTCATATAAAATAGTAGAGTCAACTTTCCAACAATCTCCCCCTTCCTTCATTAATGGCAAAAAAGGAATATGGTGAAGTTACTATCTGTACTCTTATACAAAAAATCTCTATCTTATATCTCCCTCTTATCATATACCAGACTCCATATTATTCATACTCTACTCCCCCTTTAACATTAATGAAAAAGTTCCTCAAAAACACTTCTATGTACTTACTCAGCATACACATCTGGATATGCAACCTGCAACTTTTGGATCTCTTTCTCCCAAAATGCAATAATCTGTAGATGGGCGCATAATGCATATTGTAGCTTCTCCATCTTCTCCAAAACTGTGCTAGGACCTTGATCATATGACAGAATCCATATTCTATTATTTTACTCCCCCTTTGATATAATCTTATCTTCCTTTTGCTACAAGCTCTTTCAAGGATGCTTGACCAACCTTGAGTGCACTAAGATCAAGTGTAAAGTTGCTAACCAATTCACTGAGTCTCTTCTTCATATAATTCTCTTCTGCAATATGTGATCTATTTTTCATGACTCCTTTAGATTATATACCCCCCTTACTTATTTACTCCCGATGATTCTAAGTCTGTTATGGGTGTCAAACTTGACAACAATGATGAAGAACTGTCAATCACTTAAGTCTTCTCTTTTTCTGCTTCCTTTTATGTGATATCTTAAATCAATAGATCTTCTTGCTGATATAAATACTTTTCCCAAATGTTTCTTCAAACTTGTCTAGATCAATATCCATTGCTTCCATTGATACTTTAACATTATCAACCATGAATGTATCCTCCATGTCCTTGGCCATGGGCGTAGAGTCTTGTGGACCTGTCATAATAGTTTTATCTGCTTCTTCACATGATATTTCAAATTGTATCTTCAATCAATTCTTCTCTTACGTGAACACTCTTTTGTTGTATTCACACTTAGATGATCAATAATAAATATGTGCTTTCAAGGATAAAATTAGGTCGGCTCCAAAAAAAAATATCTCCAATGGCTATACTAATACTCTCACATAGAACACTGCTCAACAAGATTTTGACCAATTCTGCTTCATGAAATTTATGCGTTGAAGCATACTGATAAATCACTTCTGAGATGTTTCAAAGAGTTTCTTGATATCAATCTCTGCTGAAGAATGTAATTGTGATACTTTGCTGCTTGACTGCAAGTGCTCCTTTTATTATCCAACTGCTTACTCGATTGCTAAGTAAGTTTACAACTAATTTTTGAAATGATGTGTCTGTACTTGGGCTTCATTTCAAACTTGAATTACTTTTCTTAACAAATAAAAATTATCAATCTCCTTTCTTCATTGATGAGAACAACTATGATGCATTAATAATACTACTACTAGGGCTTCTATGATCTCCAATCATTTATTCTGACCGCAAGTGAGGACTTGGTGATTACAAAGTAGATTTCTGCCATTAATACTTGCCACGTAGACACATGAAGCAATTGTAACTTCCGTTCTTGTTCCTGATAACAATTTAGATCATGTGCTCTTCCATAAAACACCATAATATCACCAAACAATTGTAATCCATGGCATATAATTAGATGGTGAGTATACCAGCCACGCAGGGGACTAGAGCTAATCAAGCTCCCCCTATGAACATGAGGGTCATCTAACCAGAAATAGGAGATGTGTCTACAGTAGATGCATCTACTACACTATTAACATTGTTATCCTTCTTTACTTCTACCCATATCTTTCTCATATCTTCTATAGCTTTCAAAATTTTGATTTCTCCTGTCTCTGTTGGAATACAATGACCACTAAGAGGGGGGGGGGGTGAATCAG
>MU227966.1:2662891-2684094 GCA_018584345.1 Thuja plicata | reverse complement strand
TGGGGAAACCCAATGTAGGTGAAAACCCCGGTGGGAATTAGTACCCACAAATATTTTGTACTAGTGTCTTATGATCCTTGTTAGAAGATCCTTAACCTTGTTAGGAGTTGTCTTTACAATACATGAAATACATTGACCTTGTTAAGGGTCAAACCATATTAGGAGTCTTTTATAATAACCCTATTAGGGGTGGTGGAATCACTTTCCAAGAGCACGCTGCTCAAATGGTAAAGGCTACAACCTTCTAGATCTTCGATACACACTATATCTGTAAGGTGAACTGCTGCTGTGACACTACTTGTCTGATCAGTTCCTTTTGTGTGATGATGATTTAACCTATTTTAAACCACTATAAAAATATTAACTATACTTTGAAATATTCTAATTCAATATCTATATCATCAACATATGATAGATATAGCTTTGCTGCTTTAACACTCTGCTCTGCTTTTCTTATCTCTGGCTTTCGCAACTTTTCTGATCACAAATGACCTTCTATAAGTACTTCCTCAAAATAAAAAAAACATGTTGGCTTTAGGAAACCTTTTACCATATATCTTGATCAATTAAATAAGCATGAAACCCTTCATTAAGTTGGCACAACATCAGTTACAACTGTTTTACTCAAACCGATCAGACACATCTATTCACACAGTCTGCTCCACGAAATTAGCTCTAACTTCTTTATATAGATGAATCAAGTCATGTGCCTTTAACCAAACATGATTAGATTACTAAAAATCACTAATCCAAAGATGCAAGTCTTGAGGATATGTGTAACTTTTGTACCAAAACAATCTTTGTTGGCTCCTTCCATGATCTCTGTCCTATTCTGGCATTCACTGGTTGTACCTCTTCAACTGGCTGTATCTTCTTCATACTTGTAGATATGATCATGATATCTTAGAATTAGAATTTAAACATACTCATAAGCTTATCTTCCAAGGAACATATCATTTCAATAACAAATGAACACACGCTAATCAAAACTATAACAGTCTGTTCCTTGCTCTATCATGTTCTGCCCTTTACTGTCTCAGTCACTTCATCTTGTTGTAACTTCTTCATACTTGCAGATATGATCATGATATCTTAGACTTAGCATGAATAAATAATTATAAGCTTATCTTCAAAGGAAAATTCCCTAACTCATTCGTATGCATGTGCACTAATGCTTTGTTCTTCTGGTACTCTGCTAACTGTCCAGTCTTCTGTACTTAGCCAATTTCTGATCTTCTGATAATGTGTGCTGACTCCAAAACTTCATATGACTTTGTTTCCACAAAGAAAATAATAAATAGAGTCATATAAACTAGAATATTCAAATTTCCAACAAAGCCAAGTCTAGAATCAAAACTAGCTTAGTAGTGAAGAAGATAGACTGAAAGAAGACTAAAATCATTAATACCCTTCAAATGAAACTTTCAGTAAATGATGAAGAATTGGAACAAGATGTCACCAAGGGAAAGTCACCCATCAGTGAAGGTGAAGAGTTAAGTGACTCCAAGTCCACTTAATCTAATGCACTGCCAGCCAAGAAAGAAAAGGTTAAAAATATAATAGCTACATCAAGAACCATGAGTAAGACAACAAAAAAGGCTAACTCACCACCAATAAAGAAAGGAACTAAGAGGAATTATCAGAAAAGAAAGCCTCAAACAGGGAAATCAACACTGAGAAAAAGAAGTAAATATATAAGAGGAAATGAGGACAATGATGACACTGAACAAGATGAGAGAGAACAAGGACTCCAAACTGAAATGATCAAAGTTCCTAAAATAGTTGATGAAGTTGCAGATTCAATCATCAGCATAGGCAGCATATCACATCACAAGATTAGACAAAGATTAACCTTGTCTCCCAGAGATCATAATTAGATAGAAGAGGCCATAATTAAGGAAATGGTTACATACAAGTATGTACCTATACAATTCAACAAGAATTTTCCACAAGAGCTCCATGAAAAAATATCAGCAAGATGTACATATGCATTCCATACAGAGAAAAAAATGAGGGAAAGATCCCTAGTTACTTTCATGCCACCCGAGTCAACAATTGAATAAATTGATTCAACAATGAAAGATCATGCAAAGAAATTTTTAGCAAAGATAAGAGCATACAAAGTACTAGAGGGTAGATTACAAGACATTGACAAAGAAATCAATAATATTTGGAATGAAATCTTCAATGCAACCAAGAAAATATTAGCTCTAACTGAGACACCTCACAATGAGGAGAAGGAGGCCACATCGAGCCTAGAGCATATCTTCATTAATGACACTGAGGATGTCAATCCAGTTGATTTGGAAATAGAGG
Organism: Thuja plicata; assembly: GCA_018584345.1. Taxonomy (NCBI): domain Eukaryota; kingdom Viridiplantae; phylum Streptophyta; class Pinopsida; order Cupressales; family Cupressaceae; genus Thuja; species Thuja plicata. The sequence continues at coordinate 2,681,778 of MU227966.1, read as the reverse complement.
TGAGTAAGTCCATGGATGATGTACCTCATATATTAAAATCATTAGGGGAAACAAAATACTTCATAGTAAAAGATATAACTCTTATTGATTCTGATGATGATCCCAAGAATGATGAAGATGTAAATGATGCCACTGAGGAAGCAAAGGAAAAGGATACAAAAAATGTTTCATAGGTAAATGTACCAGGTCACATGCCTTTATTGATATAAGCTATCAATATAATTACTGAAGAGAAGGAAAAGACACCTGAGCCTGATGCAAACATACCAATAGAAAAAGGTGATGACCATGGGGATCAGAAAGATACAAATGAAGAGTAAAAATAAACAAGTGGAAAGGATAAACAAAGTGATGCAAAGAACGCCGAAGAGGTAAACAATGCTACAGATAAATAAAAGGTTAATGTAGAGACGTCTACTACTGACCAAAAGGTTAATACTTTGAAGCATACCAAAGGAACCACACCTCCCACACAATCACCAAAATCAAAAGAGATAGAAAAGGAACTTGCTATGGTACTTCATTTTCCTACTTCCAGTACAATTCTAGAGAAGAAGAAGAAGAGTAAAGCATTAGTCACACTTGAAGAAATTATTGACGTACCCGAATGTGATCCAAGAACACTGGATCCCAAGTCATTGACCAAGTATGCAGAAATTTGTAAGAGGAAGGTAATATAGGTAAAGCTCAAGAAGGAGCACAAAAATTCCCAAGTCCTAGATACAACAAAGGAAATCCTAATGGAGATAGTACCTAAAACTCAAATTGATCAAAATGCACCAATACTTGATCAACTAGAAGTTCTTACTGAGGCCATAACATCACAAAATGTAGAGGCTGACAAGGTAAATGAGGAATGTGTGGAAGAAAAGTGTCAATACAAGCTCATAGAGAAGATCAGCCAAGAAGTGGCAGAAAACAAGGTAAAACTTTCTGAGCTAGTAACTATATTGGAACCAATAATATCAGCAGTAGTTAACTTAGTTCAAAATTTGTGCACACTAGAGCATTTCACTACCAAGCATAGTGAAAAGATAGCTAAAATAGATGAAGATCTTAAAGCTAGTGCACAAATTCTCATAACTGAGGAAAATAAATTCCAAATGCATTATGAGAAAATTGTAGAATCAAAATGGTTGAGACTTGAGTTACAAAAGGGTGAAAGAAGAATCAGATAAGGTAACTGAGTTCCAAGCTATCTTACTACCAAATCTCACATTGTTTTTGAAACACATGACTTCAGCAAAAGCATTAATTGCCACCCTAGAGATGTCAGTAACCAAGAGTATATATGACATGCATGTTATAAACACTGAGAGGGGGGGTGAATCAGTGTTTGTCACAATTAACTTTATTTCACCAACTTGAAACTTAAATAAAATAGATAACAAATGAAGCATAACACAATAACATATAACACATGATATGTTTATGGGGAAAAATTGATTAGAGGAAAACCCCAGTGGGAATTAGTACCCACAAATGATTGTACTAGTTTTATGAACCTGTTAGAGTTCCTTTTCCCTGTTAGAAGCAATATTTACAATGCAAGTACAATGAACCTATTAGGAGTCTTTAAAAAACCCTGTTAAAGGTGGTTGGCTCACCGCCATAGCTCACTGCTCAATAGGATGAAGGCTACAACCTTCAGATAATAGATATACACTATATCAAAAAGATGAACTATTGTTCTGACACTATTGTCTGATTAGTTCAGTTTATGCGTTGATGCTCTAATCCCTCAAAGAGATTTATCTCATTCTGATTTGGTGTACAATTCTTCTAGATATCTATTTTTCATATTTTTCACTCTTCCACTTAATACAAAAGTGCATGTCTAGTATATATACATGCCTGAATAGACGCAACCAAAAATAAGACCTTAGTCAGCCCAAAAACAACATACATAATGCTTCCAAACAAATTGTCTTAAGCGTGTTTACATGAGTGTTAAAGAAACATTTAAAAACATACTACAATAGAAACATGGCCATTACAAAATAAAATATTATATGATAATCCAAAATTTGAGGTCAGGTTCATGCTCTATTTCCTGAACTGCTAGTGGCTCTTGAACTTCCTGTAACTTCTCAGTACTGTCATATCGTACCATGCATGTATAAAATAAGCTTAATAAAATATCATAAATATTAAGTATGGAGGCACATATTCTGACTCAATTGTACGCATGTGTGTTGGTGCTCTGATCAATTGTATATCTCTGTACTATTCTATTTTCTATACTTAGCCAATTTTGATCTTCAATGTTTACTATCAATACTTCATATGACTTTGTTTCTATAATGACAACACAAAATTAGTCATATACACCCTGTGTGTCAACTTTCCAACAATCTCCCCCTTTGTCATTAATGGCAACAAAGGAATGTGGCCAAGTTGCATAATCTTTGACTTAACAACAAAAATTGTACATGATATCTTTGGCTATATATATCATAATCCTTTATATACATACACTACTCCCCCTTTAAAATTAATGACAAATGTGCCAAAAAAGTAAATTCCCTAGGTACTTACTCCGAGTATACATCTGGGTATGCAATCTGAAGATTCTTGATTTCTTGCTGCCAGAATGCCTTGACTTTGCATCAATGGTCTGAAGATGGGCACATAATGCATATGTGAGCTTCTCCAAATTTGTCAGATCCTTGCAGGGGCCTTGATCATATGTGACAATGGTTTCATCTATCTATTTTATGTTCTCATTCAAGACAGCTAAGGAGGGCGCAAGTGCATTTCTTAGTTGGGTTTGCCTGGTCCTTATATTGTTGATCTCTATCTTGGGTTTTTCAATCTTGTCTATCTGCCCTTGATAGATGTTATTGTAGATGTTGATATCTTGGGAGGATGTTTCAACTGATTTCCTGATGTTTTCAACCAATATGTCTGCTTCTTCAATCTTCTTGATGTGCTCAGAAGTGAATTTTCCTTTGTCCATACATTTTTCTATTACCTTCCTGCCTTTTACTGCAACTCTTTAAGAATTATTTGACCAATCTTCAAGGAGTTGAGATCTAATGAGAAGTTCTTAATCAGTTAATCTAATCTTCCCTTTTTGTATTCATCCTCTACAGTTTTAGTAGTTGAATCTACTAAGCTTGTGAAGTTTGCTTTGAAGCAAGTCAATATGCTATCAACATCATCCACTGACTGGATATTTTCCAATTTCTTATATGCTCATACTAAGTCATTCAAAATGTTCACTGACTCTAGAAAAAGAGGGTTTCTCATAACTTGTTTCTCTTTGTCTTTCTCCATGTCTAATACACTGATTTTGATTAGGTCTTCTTCTCCCCATGCATCTAGGTTTGTTGAGGTAGGGGTCAAGCTTGAAAACAATGATACTGATGGTTTGATAGATGGAGTGAATATCGCATTTTGACTATCCATATATTCACTTTTCACTGGGATCTCCATAGAGGTCAGTTCATCCTTTCTCTCTTCATCTTGGCCTGTTGTTTCTCCTTCATGAACTTGTTCTTACTGCAAATAAGTATTATCAGTGCATACCTTCTCGGCTTCTTCAGTATTTACAAATGCTTCCTCAAACTTATTTAAGTCATTTTATGAGGCTAACATGGTGATATCAACATCATTTATCACAATGGTTTCATATGAATCCTTGACTATATCAGAGGGTGATGTAACTTTGGGTGCTAAATCCTATGAACCTGTCATAGGCACATTTAGAATCTCTGGTTCTTTGTCTTGTTTGGGTGGAACTGGAGTCACTTTAGCTATAGGCATCATTGATGGATACATGTTTCTATCCAAAAACACTTGCTCAAATTAATTTTCAATTTCTTTTCCAACCAACTCATACTCTTTGTTCATAATGTGAAGAGTTCTTGTCTTGGTTCTTAGATGAGGTTTTACTAAATCTAACAGTATTTCCTTTCATCATGTGATAAAACAGGGAGAAGACTGTCTAATGTTTCTTCTCTAATCTTCATATCCTCTTCAATTGATTTCATTTTCAATAGGTCTAGTATGTTCAATATTTTTTCTGGAATGACTGTTTTGAGTTCCAAAACTAACCTTTTAAACTTGATCATATGAGAGATAATCATAGAATGTATCTCTGATTTATCTATCTCTTGGTACTTGTCATAGACATTTTTAATTGAATCAAGTCTTCCTTCATTAATGTTTTTGTTCCTTAAGACTATCAGGCTAGGTTTGAATCCTACCTTAGGAGGGGCTTGAGTGTTCTTTACTTTTCTCCTTGTTGTCCTTGAGGATGGGTGACCTGTGGGAAATTGCTTCCTTCTTTTGGTCATCTTGCTTGGTACTGAAGTTGGAGAGGATTCCAGGTCAATGGTGGTAGAAGGCACAAATGTACCTTCATCAGAATTATTCTTTTTCTTCTTGTGGATATCATCTGATTTATCTATCTTGACTTCTGCTGGTGTTTGTTTAATCTCTCTTGTAATTTTAGCTTCCCTATCTTTATCTAGGTCTTCTTGTGCGACGCCATGAACTTTTAGGATGTTTGATGTAATCCTTGATGCCTTCCTCTTATTATCTGCACTTTATAAGATAGTATCAAATTAATTTGTCTTCTCTGCGTATGTACCCCATCTTGGCTCTTTTGGATCTTTAGGCACAGACAAAATAACTTGTGCATATCCTTCTAAAACATGTTCTTCTACTTCATAAACAAGTGGATGAATCCATTTGATTCTTGGCTCAACTTCATCCATGGAAGTACAGTAAGTTTCCACCATGAAGCATATGGTGTCCTTGTATTTCTTAACTATCTTCTCTGATATTCTAAACCTCTTCTGCATCTTGATCCTAAATGTCTTGATCTCCATATCCATAGAGTCCTTTACACTGCTTTCTGATGTAGCCTTTAATGAAATTTGAGACATAGTAGGTTTTCTACTATCTAGGTAAAGATTAGAGGCTTTACCAACAATGAAGAAGTATAGGTAGATAATCAAAGAGCCAAATCTAAATATTTTTCTCTTGTCATGCTTGATATCTCTAATGTTCTCAATCAGTTGTGCGCGCAATATCTTACAGATATTATATTGTGTTATCTCTAACCATCCTGATTGCTGCCAAAACTATAGCTGTAGATAACACTATTCAGTCTGCTTGTGTGCTGAAACTTGTAACCAAGTGTCATGGTGAGGAGTTTTATGTCTTCTTCCATGATGGGATCAACAGTCATCACGCGCCTATCACTTCTGGATAAGCAAGCCTGCTCAACCTTTTTCTTTACATCCTTTCCAATAGGAAGAATAGGTCCAACCTTATAGAGTCTGGTCATCTCATGAATGAGATCAGCAATAATGTGGATAGGAAATTCACCAGTCCAAAATAGATCATCATGAATCCTACTAAGGAGAATTTTGACCTATTCTGATTCATAAAACTCATGCACATTTGTATACCCAAAAATAGGGTTATTAGTGAGATGCAAGTATTCATCCTTGAATGACTAATATGGTTTTATTATTGATGCCATGAGCGTTGTTATGTTGTTGTCACCCACAAAATCCTTCTTACAATAGATGTAAGTGCAAATGTCCTCTACATGCATGACTCCTAACAGAGTCTTGGATAATTCCCCTTCTACATCATCTAGCACAGACTTGAATGGATTCTTCTAAAACACATATCTCTTTTTCTCAGAGATGTCAAATACTATAGGAGTAGCCATTACTTACTTGTAACTTGCTTAAGTAGGGTTTCACAGAGATTTTGAAATGACATGTCTGCTAGGGTTTCATTTCAAATTCGATTCGCCTTGCTAACCAACTAATGGTTATCTATTTATTCTTTGATGCTAAAATATCCTGTTCTCTCTAAATGCTTTGATCTCAAATACAAAAGTGAAGATAAAATATCTTTCATTGACTTATAAAGAGTTACTATATTTAATGCTTGATGTCGTAACGTAGTTTACACTGTGAATTTTAATCTTTGTTCTTGTTAAAGTACAAGCTCTACATCCATGCATACTTCCTCAATTTGTCACCAAATATATGAATCTATAGGCACATACTCAAAGGTGAGTATGCCAGCCGTGTAGGGGTTTAGAGCTAGAATAGCTCCCCTTAAGACCAAGAAGGTCATCCTAACTAGATGCAGAAGGTGCATCCACTATGGATGCATCTACTACTTTGTTATCATCATTATCTTTCTTTACTTCCACCCATATTTTACCTAAATATTCTGTAGCTTTTACAAACTTGACTTCTCTAGATTCTTCAATTAATGATTCTTTAGGCTTTTCTTGTTTTTGAGTTCTTGACCTACAAAACCTTGAGATATGTCCTTCTTTGTTACATCAGTGACAAATTATTGGAGGTCTATTGATATTGTTTATCATGATGCACTTCTTGGCTGTGTGTCCATTATAATTACATGTCTGACATATAATGTTCTAATAGTTTCTCTTCTGAGGTTGATTTCTCTGATTGTATTGAGTCATATTTCTTTGGTTCTATTGTGACTGATTTCTTTGACTTGTTCTACTATGTATATCCCTGTGAACAAATTTTTTATAGGAGTAACAATAGCCATTGAAATGTCTTACCTCTTTACAATCTCTTTCCAAGTGTCCATGCTTGTTACAAGCATAACAAGTTCGGTTAACTAGCTTGTGTTCATCTTTAGGAAGTTCTGTATTACCCTCTACAAGATTCTCAATTTTCTTTGCTTCTGTGGATTCTCCTTGTGATTTCTTTCTTTCTTTCATTTAATTGATTTCAATTTGAGCTACACTGTATCCAACACCATTAGTATCACCTCTTAGCTTATGTGCATAAAGTTGTGATTGAATTAGATCATAATTTGTGTGTAGTTTTTCAATTTTATCTTTTGCTTCTGTTAGTTCAGATTCTATCTTTTTCTTGATGTTTTCCAACTCCAAGATCTTCATATTTTCTTGCATAAGTTCTTCATCTAATTGTTTTCTTTCTTTGGTATTTTCTTCAATAGCAGTTAGGCTATTAGTAAGTTGTTCATTCAGATCTTCAATCTTGTTCTTCAGAGACATGTTTTCTTCATTCAACTTCTTGACCATTTTTCCCAAATCATTTGTAGAGCAATATTTTAGATCTTTCCTAAATGTTTTGATAAGCATTTGGGAGCCATCAACTTTTAGTTCAAGTTCTTCATTTTGTTTTTCAGATCTGTCAAGATCATCAAGGGCTACTTCAAGATTCTTTTTTAGATGTTTCTCTTCTATTGAATCCATGATCTCCTCAAGTGGTTAAACTTTAATTTAGAGGACCAGAGCTCTGATACAAATTATTATAAACACTGAGAGGGGGTGAATCAATGTTTGTCACAATTAACTTTATTTCAGCAACTTAAAACTTAAATCAAATAGATAAAAAATGAAGCATAACATAATAACACATAACACAAGATATATTTACAGGGAAACCTTGATCAGAGGAAAACCCCAGTGGGAATTAGTACCCACAAATGATTGTACTATTTTTATGAACCTATTAGAGTTCCTTTGCCCTGTTAGAAGTAGTATTTACAATGCAAGTACAATGAACTTGTTAGGAGTCTTTACAAAACCCTGTTAAAGGTGGTTGGCTCATTGCCAAAGCTCACTTATCAATAGGATGAAGGCTACAACCTTGGGATAATAGATATACACTATATCAAAAAGATGAACTGTTGTTCTGACACTATTGTCTGATCAGTTCTGTTTATGCACTGATGCTCTAATCCCTCAAAGAGCTTTATCTCATTCTAATTTGGTGTACAATTCTTCTAGATATCTATTTTTCATATTTTTCACTCTTCCACTTAATACAAAAGTGCATGTCTAGTATATATACATGCCTGAATAGACGCGACCAAAAACAAGACCTTAGTCGGCCCACAAACAAAATACATAATGTTTCCAAACAAATTGGCTTAAGTGTGTTTACATGATTGTTAAAGACACATTTAAAAACATATTACAATAGATGCATGGCCATTACAAAATAAAATATTACACGCTAATACAAAATCTAAAGTCAGCTTCATGCTCTGTTTCCTGAACTGCTAGTGGCTCTTGAACTTCCTGTAACTTCTCTGTACTATCATACCATACCATGCATGTATAGGATAAGCTTAATAACATATCATAAAGCTTAAGTATGGAGGCACATAGTTTGAATTGATCGTACACACATGCGCTAGTGCTTTGATCAAATGCATATCTCTGTATTGTTCTATTTTCTATACTTAGCCAATTTTGATCTTCAAAGTTTAATTTCAAAACTTCATATGACTTTGTTTGCATAATGACAACACATAATTAGTCATATACACCCTGAGTGTCAACTTTCCAACAATTCATGCCAGAATCAATTTGACACATATGACCCTTGAACACCTCAAGGAGCAATGGGAGAAGCAGATGACAGATATTCAAAAATCCCATGCCCACATATTTGACAAGCTGTAAGTATTACACCTTTGTCATTATTTACAAAAAAAGGGGGGAAAATATATTTTTACATGTCAAAGGGGGAAAATGTACAAAAGGGGAAAATATGTCAAAATCTAAAGAGGGAAATACACAAAGGAGGATACATGTACATACACTGTACTGAGGTATGCACATAGGGGGAGTCATTGACAAGGTAAACACTTGGTGTATATACTGAACATATCAATTTGCACATATCAGTTTTTTATACTAATGCTAAAGGGGGAGATTGATAATCCTCAAAGGATCATAAGTTGTCATTAGTATACAAGGAAAAAAAATTTGGACTGTTGGTAACATGATCACCGAGTGACAACATTTAGTCAGGAGCAAAGGTCACCAAAATAGTCAAGCACAATGATCAAAAAAATTAGTGAACACAAAGAGCACTATCACCAATAGACAATTCACAGAGTAAACCAAGAGCACAGTTCACAGAGTAACCCAGGAGCAGTATGTCTACAAAGACATCACTGAGCACCAGTCTACCAAGAGACAACTTTATTTTCGAGAAAAGTAGATGTGAGATACACGTCAGCTAAATCAATTTAAGTTTTAAATTAGCTTTGTTCTTATCTATAAAACCATTTCTTAAGGATCAAGTAAAGCATAAGTAATTGTTTTAATTAGTCTAACTAATTATAAACATGCAAAGTAGGAGATCAAGGTCAAGTTGTTAACCTTTGATCATAGAGTTTTTCATATAAAGCATGAAACCTAATTAGGTCAAAACCTTTGTATATATAGATGTATAATCAATCAAGGACATGATGATTGTAGCCACAGAAGACATCTATGGATCAGACAGGGAGTTTCATGTAGAAGGACACAAAAGGAAGATTTCAGTTATGAATAACTAGATTCAAGGCTACCAAGCAAAACAGAGGCATTATTCATCACAATTAGGTGATACATAATTTTGGGAACTTAAACGATCTGTATTTAGAAATTAAATATTGCAAGTTATCAGGTCATAAGTATTTTTGACTACTCTCTAACAATTGTAGCAAATAGAATAAATCTTGTAAGAAGGTGGACTTAACAGTCTTATTGTAAATCTCTTAACTGAGTGCACACTTAACAATTTTATTAAAATCTCTTAACTGATTAGAACTAATAGGTCTAAAATGTTACTCCTAATAGGGTAAGATCATCAGAAGTGATCACACTTGTATCCATAACTGAAACCTTCTATTCTGTAGATAGTGAAGCTTTGTGGGTTTCATCCCCACCGCAATTTTTACCTTCTAACAGGGGTTTTCTGTATTACCAATTCTTATGTTTTGTGTAACTAAGTTTCATGAATGTTTCTATGATTTTTTACATGCACTTACATTTATGTTATGATATTACATGCATAAGGTAGAAAAGCAATATTATTGGTAATGCAAGAAAATATTACTAAGGGCTAATTGATAAAAAGTTTTAAGGGTATTGATTCACCCCTCCCCTCTCATTACACACCCTTCTATTATTCCAACAATCAGTCCTCTTATACATATACATTTTTCAAACCTTATTACTCCCCCTTTGACATCAATGGAAAATGTATCTTCTTACAACAAAAGTGTAACTATATACATATCAAAATTATAGATTTGTTTTCCAAAAACTAATACCATATGAAGAATATATTGAAAAGATGTTTGCAAGATCTTTAAGTCTATTGTACATGTCTTCTTTAATGTCTGACCAACATGAACAAGGTCATTCAAAGAAAAAGATGATATCTCACCAACCTTCAATTCTATAGGCATAGCTTCATCAAGGGACTTCTTCGCTTTCTCCATGTCCTCAAGGTGTCTCTCAAGAATTGATAGTTTAGGAGTAAGCATACTCCTTAACATAGAAAATCTCCCCAACACTCTTGACTTCTTAGTTTCAAGCACACTAATTTTTTCCAATAGCTTGGACACTTCCTTATCTGTCTCAGAAATAGATTGTGAGGACTCAAAATTCTTTTCCAAGTCATCAAATGTCTTCTCATCATTATGGGTTATGTCCACAACATTTTTTACATGCCTAAAAGGGTTTATGCAATAGCTATACATCTTCTTTCCATTCTCAATGATAGATCTAATACCAGAGATAGTGGTATCTAATATACTGATATCCCACTTTAATGACTAGCATATCTCCTCCAACTTCATTTCCATGTATTCTCTCTTAACTTTAATACCTGCGGCCTTCTCCAAAGAAGTAAAGTGAACATCAAAATCTTCCAGAACTTTGTTCATATTGTCCACTGTATCATTTCCCTGAAATGTGAATTGTATGGGTATAATTTTGTTGATTCTATCTACATCCATGCTCAATACCTATATCTTTTTCTCTATCCTCTATTTTAATCTCTCCTTAGCCTTAGAAAATGCTATGTATGAAAAATTCATCAATTCGTCCTCATCCATTCCATCAACATCAGTGTTCATAGGTTTATCATTACACGCCAACAATATATTTGAAGAAATAGGAATGGATACATTAGTTTCTTTCTTAGCTTCAATCTCAGTCTTGGCTTCCTTCTTTTTCTCAACCATACTCTCTTTGATTTCTTCCTTAGTGTCTTGATCTTTTACCTTAGTAGCTCCTTTCATTTCTTCCCTAGTCAATGGGCCAAGATTGATTGTACTTTGTGCATTACTTCCATCAGCCTTAGTAACTATATCAAAAATCCCTTGAAAGGGGTCACCAATATCTTGTGAAGTCTCTAAAGACATAGGCACACCAGCAACAAATAAATCTAGTTACTTAGCTATACTAAAGAACTTTTTCATATTCATCCTTAGATGATTCAATGTGAACTTTTGCAGATTTAGAGGACTCTCCTCTTAGAATGGGTTTGGCTTAGTATCCTTGTACTTAGAAGGTAAAGGTTTTTATGCTTCAGCTTCCATCAATACCTTTTCAATAGCCTTGTTAGTTTCTTTTGTTACTTCATCATACTTTCTCCCCATAATATTTATCAATCTTGATTTTACTGTCAATAGGGCCTTAATGGCTTGCATTATTCTATCATGCTCAATAATTGAAACAATAGGTATCATATTTTCTATTGATTTTACTCTTATCTATTCATCTTCTTTAAGTGCTAACTTCTTTCTTACTTCCAATTTATCATACAGATCTTTGGGAATACTACCTTCCATTTCAAGTAGATTCTTTTTAAACACTTGCATATGATTAATAACAATGTCTTCAAATAGAATTTTGTCAGTTTAGTTATACCTCTCATAGTATCTAGGTAATTGATTTATATTACCTTGATCAACTATTAGCTTTTCCAACATCCTCATATCAGGTTTCCAAAGTTGTCTCTTAGTTGGTTTATCCATTTTCTCCTTAGTGTTATTCTCTTTAATTTTATTTTCTTCTTTCTTATCCACACTAGCCCTTTTCCTTTTAGGAGGTGAAGTTTTTTTAGAGGACCTTGTCCTTCTCATAGGAATTTATTCTTCCCTCACTATCTCAGTCATTCTTGTTCTCTGTGATGTCTTCTTAGGTGGTGTAGGAGTGGTATCAAGTACATCGACCACAGTCTGAGGTGAAAGAGTAACCTCTACAACTTCAGAAGGTGGAATGGTTGCAGGAGCAGTTCTTGCCAATCCAAAATCTCCTTCTATCATATTATTCCTAATCTCTTTCATCTCATCTCTATTTATACCTACCTTCTCTACAATATTTTCAACCATTTTCTCAATCTTTCTTTTTCTTTCTGCCCTAGTTTGTTCATCTCTGATTTTGGCAGACTTCTCTTCATAAGTGCCCTATCTTTCATCTGAATAATCAACCTCATAAGATAGAACATGTTCTACGTGCATGGTAAGAACCTCTATGCTGACCTCATAACCCATAGGATAACTCCATTTCTTCCTTGGTTCATTTGCCTTGAAGCATACACAATAAGTTTCAACCATGAAATAGATTGTATCTTTTTATTTCTCAACTATTGCCTCAGGGATTCTCATCCTTTCCTTCATATTTCTTTGAAGAATTTTGAACATTGTGAAGAGTTCTCCATCAACCCATGTACTATTTTTCCTTCTATAACTATAAGTTACTTGAATACCAATGGGTTCATTGTCTTTCCATGTCGTAGGGTGCATTCATGGAAACTTATGAACTATATGAATATAGATATGTATCAGTAGTGATCCAAACCTAACTACTTTTGATTTATCTCGCTTAATATTATTAACATTCTCCTATAATTTTTGTCTTAGTACTTCGCATAGGTTATATTTCAAATTCCCCTTCTCCATCTTATAAGCCATAATAATAACTCCCATGGAAACTAAATTGGGTCAGTTGTTCTAGTAAAGTTTGTATCCCAAAACTATAAAAATTAATCTCACATCTTGCTGAAAGATGTCGACAATACTCATTTCCCTCTTGTCCCACTTAGAATGTGTTAGGGTTTTGACTTGTTTCTTTGTTTTCTTATCCACAATAGGGATAATACCAATATTATCCAACTCAGTCACATCATGAATTAAATTGCTAAAAATCTTAACAGGTTGCTCACCTATCCATAGAAACTAGTCATGGACTCTGTTGAGAACAATCTTAATCCATTCTTCCTCATCAAACTCATAGAGTTCCTCCATTCACATGATTCTTACTTTCTGTAAATGAGAAAACTCATCTTTGCAAGATCCATCATCTTAATCATGTCTTTCATCTCCTTGTAGATTTCAAAGTCTCCCAATGACTCATACTAGCAATGTATATATGCCCTAATATCCTCTACATGAAGCACATCATATGGAGTTTATGAAAACAAGCCTTTAGGGTCATCTTTTGTGGACTTGTAAGGGTGTTTCTTAAACGTGTACCTTGGCCTCTCACTAACGTCAAATATAAATGGAGTATCCATAATAAACAAAGCTTGTAGAAGATCAAAATACCTTTTAATCAGTGAATTAGGGTATGCACTCTCAGCAATCACAAAAATGCTCTAGCTTTACTGCTTGTTCCTCTGGTCTCTAATTCTACCTGAATGGTGATTAGAAATGTTTAAGGAAATGAATTTATACTTTTCCATACACAAATTGACACATTTACCAATGAACTTATAAGTCTACAATGATGCAATCATCCATCTTTCTAGTAGTCATCTAATATACTATTTATAATTAAGCGATCTCAGATATAGACTCTAAACCAATAATATATATTGTCCATAAGCTTGCATCAGCTTATTCTGCACAAACATGGGTTGGATATATTTCTATTAGATTTCTCCAAAGCTCCCCCTACAACCATGCTTGGTCATTCAGGCTGACATAGAAACATCAGGTGAGGGTCCAGTAGCATCTACTGAATCTCCCTGAGTCTTCATCTCATTTTGTTTCTTTTATTTCCATACTTTACCATTGTCCTTGTTACCTTCCTTCATAAAATGTTTGTCAAACTCATCCATGTATTCTACCATAATTTTTCCAACATCACCAATATTTTTATTTATAACAATAGGTGGAGGTCTTCTATTTCTTGTAGCTCCATTATACCTACAAAACTTCACTATATGTCCTTGATTGTTACATTTATAGCATATAGGAGGTGTTATATTATGATTAACTTGTAACCTGCAATTCCTTGCAATGTGTCCAAAGTTGCTACACTTGTAACATGTAATCTTAGTTTCTTTTTCTTCTCCGATGTAATCTTGTTTAGTGCTTGATTGACCAGGTTTTCTACATTTTTCCATATTGTGTCCATATTCACAGCAATTGAAAAACTAAGTAGAAAAGGGCATGTAAGGAGTCGTACCTATGTAATACCTCTTCATGCAACCAACTTTTTTACATCCAAAGAATCTTCATTAGGCGTCTTAGGTGTTGAAAAGGATCTTGATTAGGTGTCTTAACTTCAGATTGTCTTTCTTGAGATTTAGAGCATTATTCTTTATCAAAACCAACTCTTGTCGTGTCACCTTTAGGTTTTTTTCTAACCCCCTGTTCATCAATCTTGTCATTGATGAACTACAACTAATTGTATTTTTGAAATTCATTGAGTTGATGATCAACCGAGTTACTAATGTGATGATAGACATTAATCAGTTAATGTTTTGTCATTGATGTCAACTTGTTTTGATTATCATCATGGTTACAAACATCTATTATGGATTAAAGATCTGGAACAAACAAATTTTATGCGGTCGGTAACTAAAGAGTTATGTATACACCAAGTTGGAATAGTGGACATCGATAAAATATAGTGTATACCAAGCATAGTGTTAACCGAGCTAGGTATCACCGACACATCATAGTATTGACCAAGTAAAAGAAACTAATGGCCGACTATATGATGAGTTGGTAAATTATTTATGATCTCAAGGTAATTGATAATTTTATTATGTTGATCAAACAGCTGTGAAAATTCAAGATGATCAGACAAAGGAGATTGAAACATGTTTTTGACACAACTATCGAGGAAGGTTGAAGCACCAAAATCAACAATGGAGATTAAGAAGAAAAATGTAAGGATGGAAATCAAACAATTTATGATGTGTATATAAGAGACAAGAGATTCATTATGAATCACGTGCACACATGCATATTGCTTAAGAGATTAACTTCATGCATGAATGATCAAACCGGTTGAAGACAGAACCAAGCATTTCTGCAAACATCACCGAGAGACAAAGAAAGAACATTATCGAGTAGAATAGAGGATGAAGAATCAGAGGGAATGAAATGAATATTGATCAAAGGTATTATTGCACTTAGCATAGATCTAAAAATATACAAATAGATTTTTATTTGAATCAGATCATTACTGTATCTGTTTAACCATTGTTATAGATAAATATCTTCATCAAGTGGGACTTAACATTCTTTTTTTATGACATTCAATAAATGTTGTTTGTTTTCTTGTTGACCCTATAGTGAATGATTGGTCAAGGGAGAATTGTCCGTGATAAATCCTCTAACCAGGTCACACCTAACAGTGTGCACTGTAACCTTTAACAGGGTTGGCTCTTAACCAAGCTCACTTTAGAAGAGTGAATTATTTTGGGTTTTCAGTCCCAGGTGGGTTTTCCCTTAGCAGGGTTTCCACATTAAAAATTTAATTGTTAATGTGTATGGATGTGTTAGATTGTTATTTTTCTTTACACATTACTTTATTTGCATTGATCAATAATCACAATATTTGTTTTACTAATACTCAATAGATGAGTTTAAGATCATAGTTTATATTTCACCAAGTTGTTTTATATATTTGAAATTGTTGTTATATACATTTGGGAGTATTTGGGACTGTAGGATAACTAGAAATAATTGATTCACCTCCCCCCATTAGTTATCTAACAATTGGTATCAGAGCATAGAGTGCTTAGAAGGAAAGTTTTAAATGACTTAAGCTAAATATCTCAAGATGTATAAGAAAGATGTGCCTAAGTTGAACAAGGAAAACTTCTCAACATGGAAGAGAAAAATGGGACTATACCTATCAGGGATTGGAAATGATATAACACAATACCTGGATACCAAGTTCACCTTACCTACTAGACCTTTGACTTTTAATCACCAAAGAGAAAGACATGAACACAATACTATGATGATATAACTTGCGTCATCACTATCTGATGCTTAATTTGAGGATGTAAAGACATGTACATCATCCAAGCAGATGTGGGACAAGCTTACTCTAGTTCATAGAGGAGATGCAAATGTGCAAAGAGCTA
This sequence comes from Thuja plicata, assembly GCA_018584345.1. Classification (NCBI taxonomy): domain Eukaryota; kingdom Viridiplantae; phylum Streptophyta; class Pinopsida; order Cupressales; family Cupressaceae; genus Thuja; species Thuja plicata. Next base: position 2,665,615 of record MU227966.1, on the reverse strand, counting down.
AAGCTGAAAGTCTCTGAGGAAAGTTTGATGACATGAGAAGGAAAGAAGGAGAAAACATATCACCGTATAGTAACCGAATCAAGGAGGTTGTGAATTCTATTCATGGATCAGGCAGAGTTATTGATGTAGATACTATTGCAAGTAAAATTCTCATAACTTTATTACCTATTTATGCTATTAGAGTCTCTACAATACATGAAATGAGAGAAACACCTGGAAATAATATTACAATTGATAGTCTAATCGATAGACTGATTTCATTTAAGCTGAACAATTTTGACAATAGTGTTGTTCCTACTGTTAAATATGCATGTAAATGTCATCGCTGAAAATTAGTAAATCTAGTAACAAACGCATGATAAGAAATGATAGTGATAGTGACAGTGATTTGAGAGAACTTGATGAACTTGAAGCATTAATGGCTATAAGATTGCACAAAGGAAAAGGAAGATATAAAGGTAAACTACCTTTGGTATGCTTTAATTGTAAAGAAATTGGACACTTTGCTGCCAGATGCCCTAACAGGAAAAATGATGAAAGAAACAATGAAAGATCTAATGACAGAAAGGATGATCGAGAATATAGAAGCAACCGACAGTATGACAGAAGGAGTAACCGAGATTAAAAATAAAAAGGCAAGAAGGAATGTTACCTTGTTGATGATGAAGATAAAGACATCGACACCGACACTGATGAGTATATTGAGGTTGTATTTGTAGCTTTGAAAGAAGATTCAGAAGAAGATGAAAGTTATGTTGAAACATCGCTTATTTATAAAGTTATCAAGAATGATATTTGGGTTATTGATAGTGGTTGTACAGATCATATGACTGGAGATAAAGAAAATTTTGAATTTATTGAGCATTATAATGGTGGATCTATTAGAATGGGAAATGATACACCTTGTCCAGTGAAAGGAAAAGGGACTATATTGCTGAACAATACGATCAAATTTGAGAATGCATATTGGGTGAAAGGACTTAATTATAATCTTTTGAGTGTTTCACAGTTAAATAACACATGTCACCAAGTTGCATTTGAGAATGTAAAAGCTAAAATCTATGATGAAACAGGAAATTTGGTCAGCACTGGAGAACAATCAAAAGGTAATCTATTCTATCTTGATACTATTGAAACTTCTTGTTTGATGGCTAGAAATGAAGATGTGTGGCTTTTGGCATAAGAGGTTATGTCATGTGAATTTTGAAAACATGGTGAAGATCAGTAAGACAATAAAAGTAAGAGGCTTACTGAGCATGTCTAAACCTGACCATGTCATGTGCAAACAATGTCAAATGGGAAAAATGTCAAAATCTAGTTTTAAGAGAAAAAAAATTTCATCTAATGCTATTTTGGAACTAGTTCATACCGACTTATGTGGACCCCTATGATAACACAAAGTTATTATGGTGAAAGATACTTTATTTAATTTGTTAATGACTATTCTAGAATGATGACTACCATGTTCTTAAAAGAAAAATCTAAAGCATTTAAGATGTTCAAATGGTACAAAGCTAAAGTGGAAAAAGAAAGTGATAAAGAACTGAAATGTTAAGATCAGATAGAGGAGAATTTATTTTTGATGATTTCACTAACTTTTGTAATGAGCATGGAATTAAGAGAGGTTTCTACACCGAGGAAACCCCAACAAAATGGGGTTGCTGAAAGGAGAGATAGATTTATTGTGGATTGTGCTAGGACACTGATGATTGAAAAGAGTGTTACATAAGTATATTAGAGAGAGGTTATTAGTACTATTGTATACACATTGAACCAAGTACAACTGAAGAAAGATTCAAACAAGACACCTTATAAATTAGGGTATGGTTACACACCTAATGTGAGTTACTTTAGAATATTTGGAAGTCAATGCTATATTCTGAAAGATGATAGAAATGGAAAATTTGATTCAAAAGGTGATGAAGGAATGTTTCTAGGATATTATACTAAGATAAAAGCTTATAAATGTTTGAACAAGTCTTCTAACAAGATCATTGAAAGTGAAAATGTAAGAGTTGACAAATTTTTTGAGAAGAATGATAAGGAAATAAAAAGAGAACCAGAAGACTATAGTAGATTTGTTTACATTGAAGAACCTAACACTTTACTCGAGCAACTGCATAACATTACCGAGCAACAGGGAAATGTTACTGAGCATCAGGATGCACCAACCAAGAATTAGAAAGATGTTGCAATTAGAGATCATAATCATAAACCAACCGGAGAACAAAATAAAGAACAAAGAACTGAACTTGTACTTGCAAAATATGTAAGAAGACATCAATATCCACATAATCAGATTTTTGGAAATAAGTGAGCTGGCATGATGACACAAAGTAAGTTGAATGAAAATACATGTTTGATTTGTGTGAGGCCTCATCCCGACCCATCATAGCTCAGTTGATACACTTATTTTGATACATTATGATTTGATATTTTGGGACATTATATTTGATGGACTAGAAATTATTAGTATTATTTTTGTCATGTGATGATTAATTCAGTATACCTTATTGATGATGTTTATGATGTTTTGGGTATACGCATGCATTATGATGATTATTTCAGTATTTTAAATTCAAATAGAAAAATATGTTATGTTATTTTGATAATGTAATCAGTTATGGTTATCAGGTGCAGAAATGGGAAAAGGTTATTAAATGAAAATGTAGAATGTTCAGTCAATTGATTATGCAATTTCATATATATATATATATATATATA